>CAUYQV010083014.1:0-28856 GCA_963574575.1 Galagoides demidoff | reverse complement strand
TTGATTTTTCACTGCTTATCTATTGCTATAGTGTTTTATTATCATTGAAACCATTGAAAATTAAAAGTAAAATTATCAATAATTTTACAAAAATATTGAAAACTACACAAATATGAGGATTATTTAAGTCAGGAATAAATTGAACATTGAACACATAGGAAAGGCAGCATTTGATGTATCTTTTCATTATCTCATTTGTATAGTATTTGTTAGGAATACATATTATTAAATCTCATTTTATATGAAAAAAAAACGCTGAAATTCAGAAATGTCACTTGCCTAAAATAACTTCAGCTATTAGAGAAGATCAAAATTTTAAATCAAGGTACTTTTTTAAATTACAATTCATATGCTCTAGACCATCTCTAATGCTAAGTATGATAAGATTTTTACATAACATAAGAATTGAATCCTGCACCTTTTTCCAGCCATTTTGCACAACTTCAACTTCCTACTCACAATAAAATGTGACAGCATTTTTAGAACTATTGTTTGCCAACCCCTTGTTTGCAATAGACCCTTAACTTTGAATGCAACTTTTCTAATTATATGACTTCAAATATTACAGATACGTGAGTCATGCTAACATATTCCATATAAATTTGATGGCCTAAATACTCCTTATACTAAAACCAGTACTAAATTTTGTCAGTCACCTTGCCTCCCCCTTTTCAGAGGACTCATATTCACAAAGAGGCATCCATGCACTACGTATCTATTCCCCAACAGTCCTTCTCACCAAGTTGCCAAGCCAGTGGAGCTGCCCATCATGAAGTATAGGTTATCTGACATCCTAAACCCTCAATGTAGGCATGTGTGAAATCCCTCCACCATGAAATGGAATGGTGTATAAACATGACTGGGCTTGAGCAGCCCCTGAATGAATAAGTTACATGAACAAGTGGTCCAATGCCGGTGGTCCTCTCTCCTGCTACAATCCCTTCTCTCACCCAGTCTATTCCTATGGTCTCTTGGGGAGCTCCCTACAATGAGTTGACAAAGGAAGAGAGAACTTGGGTCTGGTTCTGGATGGTTTTATATGTCCTCCCCAAAGTGGACAGTTGCAACAACACAAACCCTCTCTGGGACATCCCTGAAGGACAGTAGTAGAGGCAAATCATCTTAGGGCACCCATTGTGCACTTTGGAAGAAAAAATGAAGACTTGCAATTCTAAACTAACTCATTCTTCATGGCCAATGGTTTAGCTGAATGGTCAGGGACATAGAAAAATATGACTTCCAAAAAGATTGTAAAATTAGAGAAATGAAAATTTGGGCAAGAAATAAGTTGATATTACTATATGAATTGTCAAAAGTATAAAGATTTATGGGTCTTGTGTGAATGGTCAAGTTGAGATGAACTCAACTGAGTAATATTTTAATAATCAAGTGGATAGCTTGACCCATTCTTTGGATACCAGATAGCCTCATTCCCTAGCCATTCCTGTCATCATCCAATGGACTCCTGTGGCAGGGATGGAGATAATGCATAGGCTCACAAATAGGGCAATCACCCCACCAAAGTTGATCTGGCTACACACACTACTGAGTGTTCAATCTGCCAGCAGCAGAGACAGTGAACTCCCCTACATGGAAGCATTCTCTGAGCTGATCAGCCACTTGATAACAGGCTGATTACACTGGACTACGTCTACTGTGGTAGGAGCAGTACTCAAGTAGACATTTAGTCTGCATGAAAGTCCTTTGCCAAAAATACCATGTGAATGTCTTACCCCTTGCCATGGCATTCCAACATCATTGCTTCTGATCAAGAAACTCCTTTCAGAGGTGCTACCCTCCACTTGGAAGCAACTGTTTTAATCAACTATAAGAATGGCCTTTTGAGACTCAGTTACAGAACCAGTTGGGTGGCAAAACCTCTCAGGACTGAGACAAGGTTCTATGAGAGGCTATATTTGCTCAGAATCAATTCAATTTATGGTGTTGTTTTCTGTTGCTAGTATTCACAGTTCCAAGAATCACAGGGTATAAAAGGGGCATCACTCACTATTACACTTAGTGAACTGCCAGCAAAATTTTGCTTTTTGTTCCATATTTATCTCTTTTGGCCTGGAAGAATTTGTTCCAAAAGGAACACAGTAATGACTCTCTTGACCTGGAAGATGGCTTCCCAGAAATTTTAGACTGCCCATGCCTCTGAATCAACTGAAAAAGAATGTTGTAATAGCTACAGGGCTGGATGGCATGATTGATCTTCCCATAGATCTTGAAGAACTGTGCTACTCCACAGTGTAGGGAAAGGGGAATATGTCTGTAATACAGAAGATACTTTAGGGGCAGCTCTTGGTATTACCATGCCCTTTATTATGATCAATAAAAAATTATAGCCCCCTCTGGGTGGGTCTACTAATGGCTTAGTCCTTTTAGGAATAACTATTTGTGTCATTCCACAGGCTGAGGTGCTTGCTAGAGGTAAATGGAATATGGAATGGATAGTGAAAGAAAAAGGATAAATACCAACTGTTACTATGTGACCAGTTACAGGAAAAGGATTATAATTGTTAAGGGTGTATTTTCTCACTCTGTTACAGATATGATGGTATGTGTATATACACATACATAAACAGTAATATATTGTTTTCCTCCCTCTCCTATTACATTGTCATGTGACATAAAATGTACTGAGTATTGTTAATTTTACATCGTAGTACTTAAGCTAAGAATTTAAAAAGGAAAAGGAAGAATGAATGTCACCCCAGCACTTTACCTCCTCTTTGTAGGGAGGGGTTAATGCATTTTCAATGTACACACATAATTTTATTATGTTAGGCAGAATTATGATTGCGTATAGTTTTTATTTGGAGATTAAGTATGTTTTAAGGAGTGTGCATGAGTGCCAAGTTGATAATGAGTGAACTTGTGCCGCTTAATTTTATGTGCCAACTTGACTGGAATATTGAGTGTCTGGTATTTATTGAAACCTTATTTTGGGGTATGTCTGTGAGGGTGTTTCTGAATGATAAAATTAAAATTTGAATCAGTGGGTTGAGTCAAGTAGATTTTCTCCAATACAAGTAGGCCTTGTCCAGTCCACTGGAGATGTATATGGAACAAACAGTGGAATCAAAGAGGGTCTTTATTCTCTTTCAGCCTTCTAGTTAGTTCTGCAGGCCCTGTTTGAAAGCTATACAAGTAAGTAAATCTTTTATTCATTCATAATTCCTCCAAAAAGACAAGAGTTATGGACTAAGTAAAGCTATTTCTACCTGTTTCACACATCACACTTACATATTGTGATATTTTTTCTAACAAAATAATTCAAACTCAATGGTGTTAGGCAATATTTAATTGTAATATCAAAGTTTCTGTAGTTTGTAGATCTGTGTCTTCAAAGAAGTGTTTTCTAGTTTTGAAATACAGGTGCCTCCCTGGCTGCATTCTCTCCTGGAGCTTGAGATGGATCTTTGGGACCTACGTAGATTATTGGCAGAATTTGTTTTCTTGCAGTGATAGGATTCAGGTTCTGGTTTTTTTTTTTTTTTTTTTTTTCAAACTGGCTGCTCTCAAGCCTTTAACACATGGACCCTCCATCCTCAAAACCATGAATGGAGTCTGTTCTTAATGTGGAGTATGCCTGACTTCAGGACGGGCTGTGTCTAAGGGAAGGACTGGTTTACTGGGCTATTCACACCTGGATAATCACCCTTTTGATTGGCTCAAACTCAACATGTTAACATTAATAGTCTACTCATGGGAGAGATATTTTATCATATTCACAAGGAGAGAGAATTTTCCAAGGTGTGTGCAAGAAAGGGCAGAAATCTCTGGGGCCTTTGCAGAATTCCATCTATCACATACATTGTGCAGAGAAAATTCATCGTAGTGGCTGAGAACACACATTTTCGAGCTGTACTTCCTGAGTTCAAATCCAATTGCACTACAATTTGTCATGCAACGTTGAGTAAGCTTTTTAAATTTTGAGTGTTTCTGCTTTCTCATTCGTGATATATAACTTATAATATTGTATTAACTTGCAAGTTGTTGTAAAAAAATACACACACACACATGAGGCAATTCGAAGGATTATTATTTAATGAAAGAAGCTGTATCTGTAACTCACTTTCACATGAGCATAAGTGTATAAATTATAAATGAATCTCTTTGCTTTGGATAAAAAGTGGAAGGTAAAAGTTTTCATTCATGAGTAAGTTGATATGTGAAAAGCCAAGAAATTAGCTGTTCCGGTTTACTTAATGAGTCACCCAAAGGGTAAAATATCTTTCTTCAATGATAGGAAAAAAGGTTTATTATTTTGATTTTATTCATTTAGCAGTACCTTCTATTTTTAATCTAAACATTAATTTAAAACAGTTCATCAATATTATTATTTTCTTTCTTAAAATATTATCTTAGATACTCTAACTTGAATGGAGACTTTTTTCCTTATACATATGACAGCATTATTTCTCATACCACTTATTGAGGTTTCTCTATGGATTTTATTCACTCTCTAGCAAATAAATATTTATTTGGCATTTGTTAAGTTTGCTAAGTACATTGGAGTAGTTATGAGGTTTTGTTGTTGTTGTTTGCTCGTTTGTTTGAGACAAAGTTCTTACTCTGACATAATAGTAGAGTACAATGATGTCATCTCAGCTCAGTGCAGCATCAACTCCTGGTCTCAAGGGAGTCTCCTACCTCAGCCTCCTGAGTAGCTGAATCTGGATTACAGGAATGCACTGTCAGGCCTGGTAATATTTCTATTTTTTGTAAAAATAGGGTCTTGCTCTTGCTCAGGCTGGTCTCAAACTCCTGAGCTCAAAGGATCCCTCCACCTCAGTTTCTCAGAGTGCTAGAACGACAGGTATGAACTATACCTATCCTAAGTTATGAGGTTTTAAAGAATGGTATTCCTGCTTGCTAACTACAATGCATGGTAGCTGGTTGCACCTGATTTTCAATGACACAGCAGCAGGTGTAAACTAGTTCGTTAAGGGGATGAGAGCAAGGGGGCCTATGAGGACATGTAGTGCGTGCCTTTCTTGCCAGTCTCTATTTACATGACAGGAACATAGTCCAGGGAATTGCGCCAAAGTCTTTCTCTTCTATCAATGATCCTTTGTCCCTTAAAGCTTCTGTTGACACTGCACGCTCAGAAAGCACCCATCTTCCTTCTGCAATAACTCTGCATTATCCTCTGTCTCCCTAGCAGGAAAGTAAATAATATTTGGCCAGTCATTTTAAAGATGTGACTCTTCCTCAGTCTACAGGCTTCTGTAGACTTTTTATTGGCTAAATGATGATCTCAGTTTTCAAAGTTTCGTTGATGAAGCTTTCATTCATAAATTCTGACTCGATGATATCTTGCCATATTTTGTGAGAAAAATTATGTAATTTTTATTCGTTTTCTGTTGACTAAGAATATGTACATTGCTTCTCTTGAAAGATCTTAATTAGTAATTAGGGAAACATTTTATTTTATTTAAACAACTATTTTCATAATATCCTGTATATGCAATTCACTGTGAACATTGCTGTGATTTACTACTCTCAAAAATTGGTTCATGTGCTCAAAAAGCTAACAGTCAAGTTAAAGAATCTGATAGGCACAGTATGTTATAACAGCATAAGGAAGAATATGTTAATTGCTTATTATCTACACAAAGTAAGAATCCCACTTATGGGTAAGCAAAAGCTCAGTGGAGGAAATGACATTGAATATGAGTTAAGTATCTAATGGAGGAAATGTTATCAAATATGGATAGTATTTCTATTCATGATATATTATTACAATGGGAATACTGTAAGATGAATGCTTCTAAGGTAAGGAAATGTAGCTTATTCAAACAGCCTTTTGACATGAATTGTGTATAGAATATAAGGGTAAGTGGCTAAAATGTGACCAAATCAATCCTTGCCTTAAATCTATTTGAAAAGAAGCAGAGCTGAGATAATACATAGGAGACAACTGGTATTGATTCTGATAAGGCAGTGTAACAATACTTGTAACAGTGGATACTATACTTCTCATGGATTGCTGGAAAAACTGGAGACACATTATGCTAAGTAAGAGTTCATTATTTCACTTTCTAAACAACTATTGAAGACTTGTAGGTTTGGAAATCCATAAAAATGCTAGTTTGATTAGAAATATCAAGTCCCCTGTGACTTGAACTAAGTTGATATCTGGAAGATTTTCATGCTGTATGAGAGAAAGAGAAATTGGGGAAAACATATAACACTACACAATTAAATTAATATATTCCATTTATTGATTGTTTTTAATGGAGCATTGTTGTGCATTAGTTAGTTAAGAAAGATATTTTTTACCCAGGGGGATAGCTTGAGGCTCCATCTCAAAAAAAAAAAAAAAAAAAAGATATTTTTCTGAACTGTCAATGGTTAAAGAACCATTGACAATGGGCATGTAGAATTGGTAATTTCCTTGAAAATATGTTTAAAAAGTAACTTCTAGAAAATCTTTTGTCTGTTTAAAAATCCATTTCATTTTCCTTAGAGAAGATGGTAGTTACACTATTTATCGCTTTCTCATTAGAACAAACTTTTTTTTTTATGTGTTCACATATCCGGGTTAAAATGTAATGCTTTAGTTTTACAAATGTTTAGAGCCTGCTCTCCTATAGAATAACAGAGGGTATAGCAATATGTAAGAAATTTAAATAAATCTTATTAGTATATTAACATATATATGCTTTTTTAGATAGATACTGTGAATATGATTCTATTTGCTCAATAAAGGTTAAAACAAGGGGATTAAATATTTTTAATATTTAAAACATACACAAGTTCATACTATTTTGATAAGTTTCTAATTGAGATTTTGTTCCGAAAAATTAAAATGACATCATCTGTGCATTTGTTAATCAATCACCATCAAATCAAATATATCACCATCAAATGGTAATGCATTTCTAAAACAGGAGCTTGGAATGAGCTTGACCCAAGCTTGTGTGATAAGAGTACAAGATGTTACAGCTTATAAAGCCTCTCATTAAATAGTGTGTAAAATACAAATGCAAATAATAAAGTCTAAAGTGCTAATGATGAGTACCAAAGGGATATTGTATCAGAATCCTGCTTTAAATTCATTTCAGATCAGTAAACTTTAATCATCATGAAAAGAATTATGAAAACAAAGAACATATATTGAACATACACTTATCTTTGTAAAACTAATTACTGAGCTTTGGTAAAAAAAAAATACTTTAACATTAATTCTATTTAATTTTAAATTTTTTATCTCTGTTCACCCTCTGGGTATAGTGTTTAATATGGATTAATAGAAAATAAAAGGACTTTAATATCACATTCTATGAGCTTCATATCAAATACCAGTAAAGTTGGTTTATTCTGACATTAGATAATATGTATGAAGTAAATGTTAACAAAAAATGCTACAAAATGCTACATCAGAATCTATTTTATACTATATATCAACTATTTGTGCTTTTAAAATAATGCCTATACTTTGTCAAGTATTTATAAAATGCAATAAAAGAATAAATATAATTAAACCTAATTTTAAAAGTGATTTAGCAGTCAAATTAATGGAATGAATTACATATTTCCTCTCTTTCCCCTATAAAAAATAAAATATGTTGTATAGATTTATATTCCAAATAATTGTTAAATGTCTAACTCCCATAAAAGACACTTTCATATTCAGGCATTTTTTATATGTCTATTGTTTTATAATAATATTAGCAATGTCACAGAGACTTTACATGTTAAAGGAATTGCTGCTTATATTCAGATTTTGTGATTCCTTTTAAGATAGGTACATTGATTCCTGCTCTGGTGTTGGTACCCTTGTAAACTTTGTTCTCCTTTCATAAGGGTGGAACTTATTCATTTGATTCTGAAGAAGGGAATAGAGACAAGGTGATGACTATCATTTGCTGGTTTGCCTATAAAAGCTGTGACCTCTGTCAAGTTAGCAGACCTTCCTTATTGCTATCTCAATCTGCATACCTGATGAAACAAGCTTGCTACATTTTCTATGCCCATAACTGGGGACTGTGAGTAAATTCCTGCCAACAAAAACAAGGAAACAAAGTCTCAGTCCAACAACCCATGAGAAACCAAATCCTGCCAACAGCCATGTACATTGGAAGTAAATCACTGCTGGTGTTCACCTTCAGATGACTACAGCTTGGTTGATACTTTGATGCAGGCTATTAAAGATCTTAAAAACAGATCCACCTGAAACATGTCCATATTCCTGACCCATAGGAAGTGTGAGAAAACAAATACAGAATTTTAAATCACTGGGACAATTTATTATAATAATAATTATTATATATTAATATATTATATGTAATGATATTATTTAATTTATTATAATAAATATAATTTATTATGCAGCAATAGAAAACTAATATAGTTTTATTGTCTTTCTTATTACATTGTTTCTAATGTATCTCATTTATGACTGTGTATTGTTTTCTAGGTGACTAGAGTTTATTACAGAATAACACCTCTTTTCAAAAAGATGACATAGGTTGATTATTTTAAAAACCCCTGAAAAATATAACATCTGTTATTTTAGTGCACATATACATATATAGCATTTATTGGTGCTGTAGAGTTCTTAATTTCCATCTTTTAAATATAGATTCTCCTCCATTATTGCTCAATATTTATTGTTATGTTAAATATGTCTATTTTAAAATTATTAATATTTTTTTAATTCCATGTGATAAAGAGTACCTAATAGTTTGAGAAAATGATATAAAAAGAATAGTGCAAAACATACCAAGCCAAGGGAAAGTGGGACAGGATAGAAAAAAAAAGGAAAAAAATTCATACAAATTTCATGAAGTCCTACACACTTCTTAAGGCTTTGTCACAAATTAAACCTTGCATTTTCATACATCCAATTCAAAAAAATATATAAGACAAATTTCATATAATCCTCCTTACTTCTTTATCATACAGAATACTGGGTTCAATATGATTTTGTCCTTTAGGGCATACACCGGTCTTCTTCATTCTAAACATCTTTTTGGCTAAGATACTTAGTGAATTGGTTTCTACATCATCAGGATATACAAGCTAGTTAGTGCTTTTTGCCCACTGGATTTTCCTCTTTTGCCTAAAACCTTCTATAAAGCTCAGATATTTGGATCATTTAATATGATTTCTTACTATTCTGTTCACTTGCTCTTTTTTAGTGCTGATAGAACATCTCAGGTTATATACTTTTCCTTTACTACATCTTGTTTCTATAATGTCTAATACAGAAGCAAGGCAATAGATATAATTTTCTTTCAGAATTTCTGTTTTCTATTTCTTTTCATTTTTGTTTGATAGAATATTACTACTTAGTCGTGCTAGGTTTATGGATATAATGCAATCATAACCATTTTTCTAACATAAAAAGAGAAATTAGTATAAATTTGCCTATTAGGAGGTAGTTTCTCTTTTGGTCAAGGTTAGCTCTTCCTTTTGAGCTATTTTCATAAAGTTTGGAATATTTCATTACTTATTTTTATATGGTACTCTACATTTGCCTTTTTGAGCAAAAAAATCACTTTTGATGGTTTTGTTTAGTATTGTGAGTAATGTGATAAACATATCATGTCCAAAAAAAAAAAAAAAGGCTCGGCGCCTGTGGCTCAATCGGCTAAGGCGCCAGCCACGTACACCTAAGGTGGCGGGTTCGAATCCCCAGCCCGGCCCGGCAAACAACAATGATGGCTGCAACCAAAAAATGGCCGGGCGTTGTGGCGGACGCCTGTGGTCCCAGCTACTTGGGAGGCGGAGGCAGGAGACTTGCTTGAACCCAGGAGTTGGAGGTTGCTGGGAGCTGTGATGCCATGGCACTCTACCCAGGGGGATAGCTTGAGGCTCTGTCTCAAAAAAAAAAAAAAAAAAAAGAATAGATTGTCCAAAATTTCACCTAATCATTTCATTGACCATATTTTTGTTTTACTTATATCAGGATACTTAATCTCTATTTATATTCTTTTCTACTCCAAATTGCTAGGATCATACATGTTGGAAAAGGTCTTGGCAGTTTCTGTTCTACTTGTTTTTAATGTCAATTGGTACAAAAATGAGACCCTCAAAGATAATCATAACTCTGGGAGAAATCCTAGAAGTAGTGTTTCTATTTGAGGGCTGGGAGATCTGCTTTTGCCTAGGAGGATATCTACTTTCATTTGGGACATAGAAAACTGAGAAGAGCATCACTTTTACCTTGACAACTATAAAGAAGAATAGCTTGAAATCTAATGAAAGACTGGGACTTGTGAGGAAAGACTGGATGCCATTGACTGGCTAGTAATAGCAAAGAAAAAGGTTCTCAGTGACATACGAGCAGCTAAGAAGAATTCAGCTAAATTTTAACAAATTGCCAAATGGGAAATGTATTCTACTTTGAGATTATAGAACACTATGACCTCAGACAACAAGAAAGTTTGCATAATTCTCATTATTTCCTCTAGAAACTTCACTAGTTGCCCATGAGGAAAATTATACCCAGGATGGCAGATGACAGAAAGCTTTCATTGGAGATAAAGTCCTGGAGAAGGTGGGTGGTCTTCCATTGGGAAAGGCAAATTCTCTCTCCAGCAGTTGGAAAAAGGGCAGCATACTTTATCTCCCCAAGGAGGCAGAGAGGTGCATTCTGGCTTGGAAAAATACAAAACTTCCAAAGGCCTGGAGTATAAAAAAGACCTACTGGTAAAGGAGGAAAAAAAAGATTCTCCCTGGTACTATCTACCAAAATACAAAGTGGTTTTGACCATGGGGAGATATACTAAGAGACTCATCTCAAGATGCAGAGACAGGGACAGTCTAAGACTGGTACCCAGCCAGGACAAAGAGAAGACCCCACCCCACCCCATGCCAGGCACACACATACTGAAGCAGGAACAAAGTAAGCAAAAGCAGTCAACTACTAAGGAAGAGACCAGAGTGTGCAGAGTGTGGTCACTCTACACTGTAGGCACACAGGGAAGATGCAAAGTGAAGGTCAAGCAGGAGCACTGAGAAAGACCATTTGGAGAGCAAACCCTCACCCTATTCATAACTGATTTTTGTCAAGCTGAAGGAAACAATGATAGATAAGGGACATTCTTTTTAAAAAATGGTGGCAGAACAATTGAATATTGATATGCTGTAAAATAGAAAATAAACTACAATTTTGGGGTCCCTGAAACTACTCATGTTAAAAAATTAAAAGATAAATGGCTCAGTGCCTGTGGCTCAAGTGGCTAAGGCACCAGACACATACACCTAAGGTGGCGGGTTCGAATCCAGCCCAGGCTGCCAAACAACAACGATGGCTGCAACCAAAAAAAATAGCCAGGCATTGTGGTGGGCACCTGTGGTCCCAGCTACTTGGGATGCAGGGACAGGAGACTTGCTTGAGCCCAGGAGTTGGAGGTTGCTATGAGCTGTGATGCCATGGCACTCTACCCAGGGGGACAGCTTGAGGCTCTGTCTCAAAAAATAAAATAAAAGATAAGTCAAAACCTAAGAGGAGAAAAATTTGCAAAAACATATAGGGCTTATATACAAAATATGTAAATAACTCTAAAACATAGTAACAAAATAAACAAACCAATTAAAATGGGTAAAATCTTTTAATATACTTTATCAAAGATATGATAGTAAATAAATCATTGATAAAAATACCGTATATAATTGGTCATTACCAAAATGGAAATTGAAACCCTGATGAAATTCTGCATGTTTATAAAGATGTTCAAAACAAAACAAAATAAAAATACAGAAAAACATGAAAATCCCAAGTGCAGGTTCTGATGTGTAGTAGCTAGAAATCTCACAAAATAATAGAAAAAAATGAAGAATGGTTGATCTACTTTGGACAAGAATTTGGCAGTTTGTAATCAAAGTTAATATTCATTAACCATAGGATCAACAAGCCCCTCCTTGATATTTGCTCAAGAAAAAATGCAATATCAAAAAATATCAAAAAAATTTCTTGATATTTTGCTCAAGAAAAATTATGAATTATATTCATAATTGCTAAAACAGAAAACAATGCAAATGTGTATCATCTGGTGAATGGATAAATTATGATACATCTAGACAATGAAATACTATTCAACAATGAGGCAGAATTAATTCTGAAACAAGGATGGTATAGTTGATGCTCAAACACACTATTCTGGAAAAACTAAAAAGCTACATCAGAATTATTCCGTTTATATGGGATTCTTGAACAACAAAACAGATCAGTGGATATCAGTTGTTTATAAAGGGTTTGGTATGATGGAAGTGTTGAAAGCAAGGTGGTAAAAGGGAATAAAATTCCCAATATTGAAAATGCTCTTGTTGCAGTTTTATAAATCTATACATTTGTTAAACCTCATAGAACTGCACACTTAAAAGGCTATAAATATATTTGACATTCAAACTCAAGACAAAGTGTTAAAGGTAAACATTATTGGATTTTTCCAAGAATTAATAAGGAATAACCTTAAGATATTCCTTAAATACTAAATGCAAATATAATTATAGAATGTGACAAAATTCCATAAAGTTTATATCTGGAAAATTAGAATTAAGATTGCATAAGCTATTCCCCAGTAAGAAATATGAGTATTTTTGTACATTACAGTAGACTCATATAGATCTTATCCTTATATTATGTGCTTCATAACAACAAGAAATGGTATAATTAATAGAAGAAATATACCATTTACAGTTCATTATTATTCATGAAATAGAAAGACATATGTCAACTGTTCCATAATAAACTCTAGTCATTCTTCTCTTCAGAATTCCACATTGATGCTACAAAACATAAATTACAGGTTTAGAACATACCATGTTCACTCTGAATTAAAACACCACAATACAGATCACATCATAATCAATCATTACTGACTAAATACAGTTTGTGAAGGTCTATTCCCACGGAAGGCTACTTGGCTGCCTTTCTTTTGAACGCTCTCTACAAAAAGTTAACTATGGTCTAACAGTTAATGTTAAACATAAATGCAAATATGTTACCAAATAAGTTTAGCTTAAATATTTAATATTAGTAACATACTTGCTATTTTCATTCAAATAACTGTTGACGGTGGCGCCTATGGCTCAAAAGGGTAGGGCACCTGCCCCATATGCTGGAGGTGACAGGTTCAAACACAGCCCTGGCCAAAAAAAAAAAAAAAAGGACCAAATAACTGTTGGATTTCTTATTAAAATTGGAAATATTTTGTCATAAACTTCACTATACCTTTATAGTCCTAGTTACATTAAGCATTTGTTAAAAGTCCAGTACCAATATTGAGTCCTTTTTATATCTTTGGACAAAGATGCTAACTGCTTTTGCATAATAATCATATTTTTTAAATATATTATAAAATATTCTTGAAAAGCCATTATTTGAATCATTATAGTTTTCAGACACCTTTAGTGGAAAAAGGCAAAGCAAAATAAATTGTAAACCTAGGCATCTAAGCAATTGTTTCTTTGGAATATTTTATTGCTTTATTACTGTTTATATGAGGGGAAAGATAGTTTATTCAGCTATCCATAGAAAATTATTTTGATGACATCAATATTTTACCATAATACTGTGAAATACAGGACATAAGCATAAAATGAATCTTCCAGGGTGTTGCCTGTGGCTCAAAGGAGTAGGGTGCTGGCCCCATATGCCAGAGGTGGCGGGTTCAAGCCCAGCCCAAAAAATGAATTAAAAAAAATGATGAATCTTCCAGTAAGTAATAGTTTGTTATGTTATTTCTTTGGATTACTGTTATTTGCATTATGAAAAAGGTGGCATTTTATTATAGCTTGAAATATTAATTGATTATCTAATACCAACAACTTCTAGTTATAGTTGTCTTTAAATAACTCATTGTAGGTATCAAGAAAAGTCCTAACCAAGAAGTGTGGAGATGTAAGGTATATGTTTTGATTTGCTTCAATATACTATCTCTGTACTATCTCTGGATATAATACACCTTCTCCAATGTTTTTCTTGTCCTTTTTTAAGTGAATTTAATAGATTAAGCAATATCAGAAGATAATGAATGATTTTTGATTAAATTTTTTTATTCACCAAATCCCAGGAATCTTTTTTGTTTTGCAAAGTTTGACTAAGAAAATAGCTTGTCTGTATCGAATCATGATTTTCCAGAAAACAGCTATTAATATATACATTGTACTTTCTGTACATTGTACTCCTACACTGTACTTTCCTAGAGTTTCCAGGAAACTATTTGGAATTTTTATTTAATATTTTAATGTTATGTTTTCTAAGTGTTTTTCTCCTACAACTTCTCTTGCCTGAAGCAAATGCTTCTGATTGGGTTGTTTCTCTTCGATATCTGCATCTATTGTTCCAAAATGACTGGCACAGACTGAACTATACCTCCAGACTACCCAGTGCAGAAGTTTTAGTGTAAACTCAAGTTTTCATTATTGGTTTGAAAATCATTGGGTTCTGGGGGTTCCTGTTTTTATTGTTACTGTTTTCCTTACTGCTCTGAAGATTTTCTTCTGAAATTCGGGAGATATATTTTATATTCTATTGACACGGAACCTTTTTACAGCTTAAATTAGTTCAATCCGAGGCATGGAATCAAGGAAGTATAACTTTGTAAACTCAGCTTATTGTATTTGCTTGATGGAAAGTGGAGACACCAGGAATTTCTCCAAAGTGATTCTGTATTGGAGATGCATATGTCATTACAGGTGTAAGTTAAACTGATTTTGGAGAATACATTTGAGTAAAGAGGAAACAGGAGAAGCCACTGGAAAAATCATCAAGGAGTAAAATTGAAGCTCTAAACTACTTTTTTCTTTCTGCCTGCCTTCATCTGAAAATGGGATGCCTGATTTGCTTCTTCTGATAATCTAAATGCAAAGTGGGATGGTCAGTGAAGCTTTTACAAACACTGACCACCTCTTAGTATGGACTTATCAAGGGTTTAAATTTTACAGGTAAAGCCTCACCAGCCATCAGTTAAGACGTGATATGCTATCATACATTTACAGAATAGTGTGAAATTGAGTGTAAATTTGTCTTTGCTGCGAGTGTTTGCATTTTATGTCCTATAAGTTTCTGAGGAATGAAAAAACAGTGCTCAATTAAAAATGTTGGCTATGAGTGCACAGGTGGGAAGGATTTGGCAGATGAAAGAACATCTTACAGACTCAAATTTACGGTCTGAACGCTATGCCAATTGTATTTATTTTCATTGGCACATAGGTTCAATCAAAGTTAAAACATTTTCTGTAACTGTTTAAAACATCAGTCAGAATTCCATATAAATCAACAAGAATCCCTCTGTTTTGTGTAACATCTTTCAGTTGAAAGGACATTTACAGAAAAATATGTACATGCCATCAATTCCAGCATCCACCAAGAAACAATCTGCCTTCATAATTTAGAGTGTAGGCTACGTTAGAAACAGAACCTAGTGAGTTATTGCTCCCGGTAGTCATAATGTGCCTTATTTCACTGCCCATAAAACAATATGAAAAGTGGCACTGTGATGGATTCAGTAGTTATACCATATGCCAGGATCCTTTTCTGGAAATATCTTCCCTAAATACCTAACAAAATAGATCGCTCATCACGGGCTGACACGGAGCTGATGCATATGCAAGTGGAAAACATTTCCTGCATGTTTGAAAAGGCCCTCGAGTGTGGTAAGAGGATAATAAGTTGTTAGCATTATTTCAATAATTAAATAATCAGGAAGCCTGATAGTGGCACTTGTGAGGTCCAAGTGTCTGATTCACAGTCCCATAATCACATCCTCTAAAATATATGTGCCCTCCACTTTATTCCGTCTGGACGCTAACGTGCCATCTGAGCCAATAATTCCAGAGTGTGTCTATTGCTTACCATTTAGAAGACACTACTCTGAAACAATAGTAATATTTTCTAAACTACTTTAATGATTAATTAAATCAAAAAAACCCTCTGCTTTCCCACCTTTAGTGGGAGTATGGCAAAGGGAGAAAATATTCAAAGCAAGAATCTGTTTTCGGGGTGGGCAATTTATCATTTACTGGTATTCAATAATGGTTTAAAAAGATAAATCTGTTTTGAAGATATGATACAGCTACCCTCAAGTCTCATTTTAGAATGCAGAGATAAGTATCGTAGTAAGCTGTGGGACCACGTGTCCTAAACAACGCCAGCACACATGGCAAAGTTACAATGGAAAGCTCACCTAAAATTCTCATCATCTCTTTTACCTGCTACTCTAGCTCCACAGCAAACCTAGTGTCGAATACCTACGAAAGGCTTAATCAATGAATTTCAAATAAATAAACAAATAAGTTAATAAAATATTTATTATTATTTATAGCCACTTTTTAAAAAAAGAGTTGTGTTCCAATTATTTCTTTATTGAACTGATAAATCTGACATTTCTCCCTTGATTCTAGTCTTATGCCATTCTCCGTCATCTGTTCCCCATTTGTCTTGTATACTTTTCCCCTGCATACTCTCTCCATGCAACTGGGGAAACAGAGAAAGTACCAAAAGATGACTTTATTTCATATATTAATGAAAACTTATGTCAGAATTTAAAGAAAAATCATTAATTAGAAATAAATTGTTATGTTTCATTTATTTTTCTCAAATAAGGCCAGGTTGTCATGGAATGATTCTTGATGATTGGGGCTTGATCTTTGTAGAAAAAAAAAATAAGGAAAAAGAAAAAAACAGGTAACAACTTTCCTTGAATATGCTACTCAACTTTTCTTTGCAAATATATATAAATAGGACAATAATCTCCATTATTCTAATTTAAAGGTTTTATTTTTCTTTCTACGTTCATAGGAATTAACATTCCACATGACATCTAACAAAAACTTGTTATTTTTCTCATTGTGGAAAATACAATATCCTAAAACTTCTTAAACCATGTGAGTCAGCTTACAATATACCTTCAAACAATATGAAATTGTGCCTAAATGATGCACAACTCTTAGTTCATTGTAAGTAGGATGGCGGCTTAGAGGCTTAATGTAAGATTATCTCCTTATTGTTTGCAGGGTCTTAGGAAATTTATTTAAGACTGGGTGGTTTTCTCACATAATGAATAAGGGTATAATTAATATGTTCTTCCAGAACAATTGTAATAACTGAGAAGATAATGATAAATTACTAGGTATGCTTTAACCAGTAAAATAAATAAGCCTTTACTAAGAATAGATTTGTTTTCCTTTATTTGGAAACTAGGACAGATAACCTCCCCAGCATCTGAGACTCTTGGCTATTTTCCAAGAGACAATTTTACATTTAGGGAAAACAAAAAACAAAACACCATAAACTACAACTTGAAGGACAAAACCCTCAAAGTTTAGGTTAGTCAGTCCCCAAGAGATAGTTAATATGACATTTTAGAAAGCATAATATATTTGTAAAATGTTTATATCCTATTTTATGTCATGATGCATTGTGCATGCTTACTACTTAGTAGTATTTTTAGTGGACATTGAAAAAGCTGTTTTTGTCTGCCACGAACTCTAGAAATCAAAGAAGGCAAAGATGTAATAGGGATACCATATCTGTCAATCATTTGGGGTATATAAAAGCCTAACAGATGACCTTAGGAAAACAATGACTACATCTTCACATGAAATTTTTCAAGACTTTATATTATTTATCCTTTCTAAGGCAGCGGGAAATGGTATTCCATTGTTCAGAGTTTTTCACAATTTTGAAAAAATATCTCTTTTGCTACTTGTGTTCTACTATAAACTAATACATTCTTAAGCAGAATACAGTCTTTGAATTTGTTAAAAATTACTGACAGACGTTTGTCTCTTCCATATAGCATTGAATATTTGACTAACTGCCTCAAAGTTAATAACCCATTTAGGAATTCTCAAGAAGTGAATCTCTCTTCACCTCTAGCCAAGAAGTCCCTTGGTTTATTAGTTCTTTAGGGATGATTACAGTATTATCATCTTTTGGTCATTATTATGGCAAGAGGACATTGAATCAAACAGATCCTGATCTTATTAAGTTGAACAACTTTCCAAGCTTTCAGTGAGTCTACAGCTTGTGGGTATTTCACTGAAGTTTGATTTTTATGATCAGGTTAATGGATTGTGAAATTTCTTTATCCTAAAATTATTCTCCTTATGAAGATTTCTGACAGACCAGTTAATGTTTTTATTTTTCTGATGTGACTGAGAACCTCTACTGAGCACCATATGTTAACTTAGGTGACCTGGGGACAACATAGTAAGCAGGTCTGGTAATGCAAGTTCTTCCACATAGTCGTGCGTTTGCACGTTAAGATATTGACTGAGTTTGGCTTGATTTTCCCTTAGAGGCCATTTGAATTCCAGGCACGTGGGGTGGCTTTATTTCTTAGTTACGAAAATAGCTATTCTCATAGTATTGTGACTTCTAGAGCTTTTGGAAGCATGACTTTTAGGTGTTGCAGAAGCCATCTACTTCTTTTCAGAACATTCATCTTAGCTTCTTGATCTATGAAGACTGACCACAGTGGGAACATTTAGGGATATGAACAGCTGAGAACAATATATCTATCTGTTACTCCTAATAATTTACTGTAAGATAATAGCTAATTATTATTATAAATGAAAGAAATAATGAGATAGATTCTTTTATGCCCCCAAAGCTAAGCCACTATTATAGGTAAGACAAATGAGACTCATAATACACATAGTTGAATGGGAAATAAATATGATATATCATCACAATTTATGTGACTGTTGCTAATTAAAAGCAATGTTCATTATGATTAGTTCTGATGTCCTTTGCATTTTGGTACTTAAGACAATTTATTGGGGACATTTTAAGACAAATACTTCATTTATCTTCTTCCCTTTCTTTAATTCTCCTTTTATTCTTTGATATGATCAATTCAAAAAGAAAAAGAGCTAGCTAATTTTCTAATTTTTTTTCTCAAAACATATTGCTTATGTGTCCTTTGTCAACATAGCTCCCCGAAAGTCGGATGAATTATAGTTTGAAAATCAAAATACAAAAATGTTTAATAATTGTTTTCATAAATGCATTGAGTTTAAATTACATTCACAACTATATTATCAGAAAATGTTTGTTGACTGCCACTTGATACTTGGAAGTTTAAGTAATAGTTCCAAGACTTGTGAGTTGATAGAATGAGTCATGAGTTAGTATCCTGTCTCTGTCATTAGCAGCACTAGGAGCCTTGAGAAAGTCACTTATCATCTCTCACGCATTTCTATTTATAGGTACATGGGAAGAAATGTAAGTACAAAATTTGTAAGGAAAATTTTACTTTTATTATCAGTATTCTTATATATATTCATAGAAAAAGAATGAATATAAGAGTATGCTAAATTTTAAAACATGTGGAAGAGAACAGATTTGTCTAGTCTCCTAAAGAAAATATAAGAAGCAATGGTAGGTAGACTTTGAACATCAGTCAGTAGAGGACAGGATCTGACAGCGGGAACATGATTAAGGTGAATGAGTATTGTGAGAGTCTCCTGTTGACACAGCATGGTGATATTGGAATCTGAGGGAGTCTAACAATCTTCTGGAGTAGAGGAGATGGTGAGATGGTGTTGGCAGTCTCAGCTGACTAGAGTTTGTAGGGGAAAATACACCAAAAAGGGGAGAGATGCACAGAGATCTGCAAAGAATCCTTCTTGTTCAGTTCTCAGTTCAATGGTCATTTGTGCATATGTGTGAATTTGGGAAGAGAATCTCATGAAAAATGAGTATAGTGCAATCCCTAGCTTGTATCAGGGCTGGAAATAATTTGTGACCTCAGCAGTAAGAGGGGGGAAATTCTCATTATTTACAGAGAATCAAGTATGTAAGTATTCACAAAGTTATTGCTTTGGCATTGGGGAAAAATAGCTACTGACTTAAAGGCTGCCTTGATCCTGTCTAACAAAATTAATGTGTAAATTCCAAAGGATTAACCCATTCCATAATTATTATGGCCCAAGTACAGTTAAAAAATATATAGAAATATTTAGCTCCCAATGAGGTAGAGTTAATTATATCTGTCATCCAATGAAAAATGGCAAGTCAAGCAAAAAAATAGGAAAATATGACTCATATGGTAGAAAAATTATTCCACAAAAACAGACACAGAAAGGAACTTCAAAATGGTGTTAGTAGTTGAGAATGTTAAAATAATTATTATATACTATACACATAAGAAATTATGAGAACACTTGAGCATGTTAAGTAGAAACATTGAAGATATAAAAATGACTGAATTCAGACCTCTAGTAATACAAATTACAATGTCTGAGAATTAAACCAAAATATACTACGTTGAACTTAAGGTAGATATTAATAAATTTGCATACTTAGTAGTAGAGGCTATTCAAAATACAATGTATGGAAAATAATCTCTAAAAAATGAACAGACACTCATACTTTGAGAACATTCCCCAGATACCAAATCCAGGAAAAAAAAAAAAAACCTCAAAGACATTTAAATATATACCAATATCTCTTATGAATAGAGATACAAAAATCATCAAAAAAAATTATCGAACCAGATCTAACAATATGTAAATTGACTATACAGAGTTACCTATGTAGTAGAACTGACAAGTTCACCAATGTCAGAAGAGATTTGTTATACACGGTCAACATATGTTGCATTTTCATATAATAGTGATCAATAATATGAAAACAAAATTTAAAAAACAAATTCTATAATTCTATTAAATTAGCTTATCAAAGAACAAAATAATGTGAAGTAAACGTAATAAAATAAGTCAAATCATGTATACCAGAAACTATGAAATATCACTAAGAAATTGTTTTGAAAAATCTATATACTTGAAGGAATATTAAATTTCCATGTGTTGGAAATTGTTACTGAAATGGCAATTTTCCTCAAATTGTTCCAATACAATATCTTCAGAAATTTCAGCTTTTACTTTTCTGAAGAAATAGCTAAGATAATTTTTAGATATATGGGAGAAGAAAAAGACCAAAGAAGCCAAACTAGAAGGGCAACATTTTAGACATACACTTCCTGATTCCAATACATACTATTGGCATAAAAATTGATATATGAGATATACAATGTGTTGCACTTAAGTTGAAGTAAAGAAATAAACCTTTTCATTTATAAGTGATTTTTCACAGAGATGCTAATGCAATTCAATAGGGGAAAATAATATATTTTAATATGGGCATTGGAACAATTGGATATCTACACAGGAAAAATCGTAAGTGATTTTAAAATTAATTAGTAAGACTTCTTCAAATTTAAAACTTTTTATTTCAATTATAGCATCTAGAAAGTGAAAAGCAAGTCACAGAAAGTGAGAATGTATACATTAATGATATAGCACATAACTTTATGAGGAATAACTGTTTTTTAGAAAACTCATAAATCAAAAATAAGGATACAAATAAATAAAAATGGGCAAAAGTAGTGATTCCATACCTATAACTTCAATCAATGGTGGATCAAAGTGATTTGGGATAAAATAATAATACAACATCAAATTTAATACAAATAAAAAATAGAATAGAATCTGTTTGCATAACATTTACATTATCATATATTTTGCGAGTTATCTAGAGATGATTTGAATTATAGGAGAGAATGAGCATAGGTTCTATGCAAATACTGTGTCATTCTATACAAGAGACTTGGGCATCCTCAGATTTTTTAAACTGTTGGGGTCCTGAAACCAATTTCCAATGAATTCTGAGGAATTACCACATATGTTACCCACAAAGCACATGAAAAGATGCTCAATGATAAGGAAAACGCAAATCAAAACTCTCGTGAACTACTTCCTCACCTCTGCTTGAATGACTACAAGAAAAAAGAAAAGCCATAAGAATCAATGAGAATGTGGACAAACTGGACCCCCACACACGTTGTTGTTGGCATTATAAAATATTGCAGCTATTTCATGAAATGATTTGGAAATTTTTAAAGTGTTTAAAATGTACTTACCATGTAATAAAACAATTCCACTCCCAGCTACCTACTCAAATGAAGTCAAATAAACACATGTATAGTTGTACACGAACATCTATAGAAACTTATTCATAATGGACAAAAGTAGAAATGATCCAAATGTCCACGTATCGTTGAATGAAAGAACAAAATTTGGTGAATTTACACAATGAAATGTTGTTCAGCACTAAAGAAGAAGAAAGTACTAATCCATGCTACAGTATAGAGAAACCTCAACAGATGTGCTAAGTGAAAAAGCCAGACAGCAAACAAGTATGTAGTTTCATTTCTATGAAATGTCCAGACAAAGCAAACTTACAGACCCATAAAGTAAATTGTTGGTTGCCTGGTGCTAGGGATAAGGATCAGAAGTGGCTGAAAATACGGACAAGCGATTTTTGGGTGTGAAAGAAAAGTTCTAAATTTGTACTGTAGTGCTGATTCCACAACTTTAATTATTTCACAAAAACTTTTAATTATACAAAGAAAAAGCACTGATTTTATGATAGGAAAGTAATACCTCAATCCCTTTTTCTAAAATATAAGAAAATAGAGCACCAATGAGTTCTAAGTCAACATCAATCTACCACAGAGTAATTGAATTCTTTAATGAGAGAAGAAAGTGGAAAAGCCAGAAAAAAAAATTAAGTAAATATAAGCTAAACATTTCAAATTTGATGAAAATCAATAACTGTCCTTCAAATAAGTTCAATGAATCCCAAATATAAAAATATGAAGATTGTCCCACAAGGTATATTGTAATTGAATTGCTTCAAACCAGTGAAAAATAGAAAATTTTAAAAACATCTAGAGTCAAAATAAATATTAATATGGAGAATGACAACAGGACTCTTAATAGGAATGACATGGCTAGAAGCAACAGAGTTAAAGTATTAAAGAAAGAATAAAAAAAGTCAAGGTAGAAATTTTTACCTATCAAAAATTACTTTCAGGAGTGGCATGGAGGCTCATATCTATAATCCTAGCACTCTGGGAAGCCAAGGTAGGGGGATCACTTGAACCCAGGAGTTTGAGGTTACTGTAAGCAAACCTGATGCCTCAGCACAATATCCTGGGGCAGCAGAGTGAGACTATGCCTCAAACTATATATATCTTTCCAAGAAGAAAAAAAAATAATTTTTTACAGGCATGTAAAAGTTGAAATAATTCATCACTAGCAATCCCGCATTATATGACATTTTTAAAGGAGTTATTCACAGAAAGAAAAATAGTACTATATGGAATTCTGAGTTTGTTTACAGGAATAAAGGACACTACAATAATGGTAACTATATGGGCAAATATATAATAATTAGGTTTTCTTTTAATATCTCTCTAAATTTGAGGTGTATATACAAAATAACAGTGAAATTGAGATTTATAATCTACATGGACTGTTACAAATAAAAATATATACTGTAAATTCTAAAGCAACTACTGAAAGTAAATAATGAAGCATTTAGGATAATCAGTCAAAAGAAAAAGTGCAATAAAAATCTGTAATTAAGACAAAAGAAAGCAAAGAAGAAAAAGAGGAAGAAGAAGAAGAAGAGGAAGAGGGAGAAGTAGAAGGGAATGAATGGTACAGATAGAATAAAACTAGCAAGTTGGGCAATTTAAAAAACTTATCAGTAATTATACCAAAGATAGTCTGAACTTTCCAATTATAAAGTAGAGATTATCACATTGGATGGAAATAAATTAAGTCTCAGCCACATGATATCAGAAACCACCTTAAATGTAAAAATGCCAATAGATGAAGAAGAAAAATTATAGGAAAATCTTTTCTTTGCTGTCCCTTAGTGAAAAGAACACTTGATTGGCTCTTAAGATCATGCAGAGTAGATTTTAGAGCAACAGCATTCCCTGAGATACACATGTCAATTGGTGAATATGACAGTGTCATCAAGAGGAGGACTTTCATGGATTGCATGTTTACATTTCCCCAAATCATATGCTGAACTCCTAACCCCTAATATGGTGGTGTTAGGAAGGGAGACCTTGGGGAGATAATTACATCATGAGGCTCCTCACCTGTTTCAAAGAGAAGTGGGATTAGTGCGTGGGCATGGGGACGTCCAGAGCTGCAGGGGAGGGCAACTAGCCCATAAAGTCACAGAAACAGAACACTATCCCTGTGGATCTCAATGGCAGAACTCAAGACAGATTATTGTCATAGAGTTTACCTTGCTAGGTTTCAGACTTGCTGTAGACCCATCACTCCTTCCTTCCTTCCTTTGTATTTCTCTCTTTTGGGATGGGAATGTCTAGTTTATGCCTTCCATACCATTAATATGTTGGAAGCACAAAACTTGCTGGATTTCACAGGTTCCTTACTGGAAAGGAATTTGGCTTCTGGATGATTTTTATGGCAAACCTTACCCATAAAATGATTGACATGATAGATGAGAATTTAGTTTTTAGATTTTAGAGTTGTTGATGGAATGAGTTAAGACACTGGGGGCTATTGGAATAAAATGAATGTATTTTGCATTTGAGAAAGACATAAATTTGGCATCTAGGGACAAAAAGTTATTGACTGAATTTTGTGCACTCCCTAAAATTCATATGTTCAAATGCCAAGCTGCAGTGTTAAAGAAGCGGGAATTTGGGAGATAATTAAATCATGAGGTTGGAGTCCACAGAAATGAGAATAGTGCCCTTATAAAAAGAGGCATATGATCTCTCTCTCTCTCCCTCTCACATCTCTCCTTCTCTTTCTCAGTCTCCAAAACTGATTAAAGCAAGGACAAAAGAATTTAAATATTCAAGCATTTCATTAAAGTGTTTTAAAATAAATGGAACAAAAACTGACAGAGCTAAAAAAGAAAAAGTAAACAAATTCTTAACCAGATTAGACATTTCAACATTCCACTCTCAAAAACTGATACACTATTAGACAGAAACTCCGTAAATATATGGACCCCTTCAGCAATTCTTATAAAGTGACTTCACCTAAATAACATACATAAAACACTTCCCTAGAAAATAATGCAATATTTAGTCTTTGTAAGTGCATGAATGTACTTTGTGATCCATATTCTAGGCCACAAAGAAGTAGCAATTAGTTTCTTTTATTTATTTATTTTATTAAATCATAGCTGAGTACATTAATGCAGTCATGGGATACAGTGTGCTGGTTTTATATAAAATTTGAAATATTTTCATCAAACTGGTTAACATAGCCTTTAAGTAATTTTCTTAGTTATTGTGTTAAGACATTTATATTCTACATTTAGAAAAATTCACATGTATCCTTGTAGGATGAACCATAGGCGTGATCTCACCAATCACCCTCCCTCCACTCATCCTCTCCCCGCCCTTCCCCTCCCCTCCCTCTCCCCTTTCCCCATATTGTTGAACTATAATTGGGTTATAGCTTTCCTATGAAAGCTATAAACTAGTTTCATAGTAGGGCTGAGTACATTGGATACTACTTCTTCCATTCTTGAGATACTTTGCTAAAAAGAATATTTTCCAGCTCCATCCATGTAAACATGAAGGAGGTAAAGTCTCCATCTTTCTTTAAGGTTGCATAATATTCCATGGTGTACATATACCACAATTTATTGATCCATTCATGGGTCGATGGGCACTTGGGTTTCTTCCATGACCTAGCAATTATGAATTGGGCTGCAATAAACATTCTGGTACAAATATCTTTGTTGTAGGAGATTTTTGGTCTTCTGGATATATACCTAGTAGAGGAATTGTAGGATCAAATGGCAGGTCCATTTTTAGTTTTCTAAGTGTTCTCCAGATGTCTTTCCAAAAGGAACATATTAGTTTGCATTCCCACCAGCAGTGTAGAAGTATTCCCTTTTCTCCACATCCACGCCAGCATCTCTGCTTTTGGGATTTTGTGATGTGGGCTAATCTTACTGGAGTTAGATGATATCTCAAAGTAGTTTTGATTTGCATTTCTCTGATGATTAAGGATGATGAGAATTTTTTCATATGTCTGTAGGCCATGCACCTATCTTCTTTAGAAAAGTTTCTCTTCAAGTCTCTTTCCCACCCTGAGATGGGAGCTTCTAGGGATTTATATTACACTAAGTATGTTCTCTGACAACAATGTAATTAAAATAGAAATAAAAAATATAAACATAACTGGAAAATACTCCAATACCTTGAGGCTAAACTTTATACTTCCAAATAATGGCTGGGTCAAAGGTGAAATCAAAAGGAAAATCAAAAAGTTTTTGAAGATAAAATAAATGCAGCACACTGACATTTGTTTTAAGGAGATTAATTCAGCTGTTAGAAGGAAACTTGCACTATTTCCCTGTATTTAAACAAAAAGATCTTAAATCAACGTCTTCACTTTCCACCTTTTCTTCTTTTTGAATAGAAATTTTAATGAATTCATTATCTCTGAAATTTGAATTTATCCATTAAGTTTAATAATCTTGAAAAAAGGAGAAATTACAAAGAAAGCAAAAGAAAAAAGTAGAGAAATTCACTCACACTATAAGTTGCTTACTTTTAAAATATCTAATTAATAAATCTTTAGAGATAATAATTAAGCAAACAACTATAGAAGATAAAAATTACCAATTTCATAATGAATGAGGGAACAGCATTCATGGTTCTGTAGATGTTAGAGCATAATAAGTAAATATTATGAACAATTTTGTGGTAATATATTTAACCTTAATATTTGCAAAAGATACAAACTTCTAAAGCTTAATTGTGAAAATATAAACACCTAAATATTCCTGTATGTACTAAATTAATTAAATTTGAGGTCAAAAATCTTTCCATAAAGGAAATCCAGATCTAGATGTCTTTGCTGATGATTTCAATCCAAGATTTAAAGAAGAAATACTATTTTTCCGAAAATATTCCATAAAATTGAGTTATGTGGGGCCAACATCTCTTGAATACAAACCAGAAGTTATATTATAAGAGTTGAGTATTGTATTATAAGATGGACTATTGCAAACCTATTTCTCACAGAAATACAGATATGCATATAAGGGAATGCGGTGGGTAAAAAAGGACTTTGTTTTTGAGATGCCTAAGCTGATTAGAGAAACTGTGACCTATCAATGCTGCACCAGAAATTGTGAGAATTTCAGAAATCTGCACCTAACAAGGAGGTGAAGAATTTGATAAGAAAGTGAAAAGCAGTTTAAGGAGTCAGTAGGATAAAACTTTTTCAATATTCTATTGTTTGTATTTTGAAAATGTTTCTAATTCTTGGTCAGTCTCTTGAAGCAAAGATGATTTAGAATTTATTTCGCATCTGCTAATAGTAACTATTTTGGTCATACCTATTGAGTAGATGCCAAGACTTGATTAAATATGTAAGGATTTTTATTATGTAAGGTATCTGTAAGATAAATGAGGGAGAAAAATGAAGCTTATCTCTAAGGCATATCTCTATGCAGTTTGACCCCCAGTGAAGCACAGAAGGAAGACATGGATGGATGGACCTAAGTTAGACATTGGACACTGTAAAGAACATTTAACAAGGTCACAAGGGAGATCTCAACCAAAGATCATTCAGCAGAGGAAAGCTGTGTCTCGCAGGCATGGATCTGCCTTAAGACACAAGCCCCACCAAATAGGAGCAACTGAAGGGAAAGTATTTTCTTAATGAAAATATGAGCACGCATTTCACACTGTAGGAACTGGAGCACTTGGCGAATTGTGCTATGTATGCTGGAGGTTTGTGAAATGCATTCTCATGGATGATATATTTCACCCTTTGTGCTGCCCAAGTTGATTTTCTTACTGGTTTTGTGTGCAACTTCTCCATGGTTCCTGTGGGTCTTTCCTTCCAAAGTGAAAGTCAGAAGGAGGTTAGTAGTATGAACTGCCACCCTTGTGGTTACACTGGATCTTGGGACTGAATCCAACATTCTCATCTATTTTAAATTTCCCTATTCATTTTCCAATTCCCTCATACTCACCTCAGTAGGTCTCAGTGACTTACTTGTTTTGTGATACATATATTCATTTTTTGATCATATGAACCGTTGCTAATGACATCCTTCTCAGTGTGAAGTAGTTACACATGTTCATAAATTACAATGGTAAATGGAACACTAGAAGATGCCTCCCCAAATTCCCTGGGTTCCATGTACATTCTTCCTGCCTCCTTCAGATCAAATCTACTACTTCTATATAGTCTCTTCTTCAGCCTTCCTGGGCATAAACGTTCTGTGAAATCACAATAGTAACCTCAATTTGTATTCCATGGTACTTTTATTTCTCTCCTCTGGTAAGAATGTGCCCTCTTTGAGGACCAGGACCTCCAGCACTGTGTAGTACAGAGTATTGTGGATGGGAAACACAAAATTCTCCATTGAGTCAATGGGCGTGATGATAAGTGGAGCTCCTCCTGCCCTATCCCTTGGTTCCCAGACTCATAATTTTTGATATGACACAGCACCATGTAGATGTGTTAGATTCACAATGTAGATTATACCTTAAAAGGTAAACCCATCCTTCCATAGTGGTTCTTCTAAGCTGGTGCTCCAATACTAGGGTGACCAGACGTCCCGCTTTTGGTGGGATAGTCTCACTTTTTAACAATTTGTCCCGTGTCCCAAGGTGTTTTTAAAAAGTCCCAATTTTTGGAAAGAAGGCACTAACGGGCGGGAGAACAGGAAGGGAATATACGGTTTTCGGCTGCCATGTGGCTATTCCGTCAGAATATGAGTTTTATATTATTTTTGTTAATTTTATAATGTTAAACTTTAATAATAACAAATAATTGTTGAGAAGTGATTATGGAGAACTGCTTATCAAAGTTTGCATTGTTGTCAGGCCCTGCCCTGCCCGGTCCCCTGCCCCGTCCCCTGCCCTGTCCCCCCGCCATATTGTCCCACTTTACAAATGTTAAAATCTAATAACCCTATCCAATACACATTTAGGAAACTGTTACAGTTTTAGTGAGACTGGATACATATGGATGGTACAGTAGGTCACCTGACCAGTGGATCTTATGGT
>CAUYQV010083012.1:0-16435 GCA_963574575.1 Galagoides demidoff | reverse complement strand
TTGATACAATGACTAAGCAAATGACATGAAATTTATGTTAACCAGCTTGATGAAAGTATTTCAAATTGTATATGAAAACAGCACAATGTACCCCATGTTTGCATTAATGTATACAGCTATCAATTAATAAAAAATAAAAATAAAACACTTAAGGTTCTTTATCATCACAGGAAAATAACCTGAATTAATCAACAACAATTTCAGTCACTCTCTGTGGCATGTTTGGCCACAGTTCAGGATAAAGAGAGGCTGGAAGTAAGGCATTGGAGGCAGCAATTAGGGGTCATCTCAAAATAGAAACAGAGCTTCCTCTTACAACTTTGTCTTTTTCCTAATTATTCTAAGGGCACATTTTGGAGGTTACTTTAGACATGTTAGGAACACTTTGCAGAGCTAGTTGTTTTCTGTTGGCACGTTGAAGGACTTAATGTGATTAAGAAATAATCTGCTTATGTGAACACACATTCAAAACAGTGCAGCCGTTCTGGCGTGTGGGATCCGGAGGTAGAGAGCAGTATCTTGAAAACATCTCCTTTACCCTTATCCAAATGCCTCCCTCAATAAAATCATGGTTTTTCCTAAAAGCATGTTAATCTCAATAATATTTTTACTTTTTAATTTTTTTTTACTTGAAAGTTAATAATTGTACATATTCATGGGATACGCAGAGATCTTTGGATACATACAATGTAGAGGGATCAGTTCAGGTAACGAGCATTTTTACAGATGGGGTCTCACTATGCTGCTCCGGGAGGACTCAGAACCTCTGGGCTCAAGCACTCCTCATGCTCAGCCTCTGATGTAGCTGAAATTAGAAGCATGAGCAACCATGCCCAGCTTTCCCCCCCCCCGCCCCCAATGGTATCATAAGAAGTGGTAGACAGATTGCATGTGTAAGAATCATGAAGAGAAGTATCCAGTCCCAGATGCTCTGTGCATTTCTCTCCTCTTATCACTGAGCAATTCACTCTCTCTGAACCTCTTTCTCCAACTGATAGGTGGAAACAATAACACTAGCCCTATTTCCTTATACCGAGAGCAAAATAAAAATATTTATGTAAAGAATATATGTTGTAAAAAGCTTACAATTCTAAATTATCAACTCCAAACAGTCCGACAGTTCTACTCCCCCAAATTATTTTCTAGATTAGAAAACTTTTGTACAAGAAAATATAAAGTGCCAAAAAAATACACTTTTTTTTTTTTTTGCAGTTTTTGGCCGGGGCTAGATTTGAACCTGCCACCTCCAGCATATGGGGCCAGCACCCTACTCCTTTAAGCCACAGGTGCCACCTGAAATATACATTTTTAAGAAAGACAAAAAACTGTGCTAAAAGTGTAATGTGCAAGTTCCCTTTGACTTCCTCAATTACAAGAGATAGAATATATGAGATAACAAACATTAATGGTCTATACTGAGTATTACAATTTTACTACAGTTTCTTAAAATGTGTATACAATTTTTGGCACCCTCTCTAAATAGATTCCAATATTTTTACCTGATAATGGTTTCACCCATTGTGGATTTTGTGTTCCGTCACAAAGAACTGGGTTGAAGAACTCATACATTAGATACACAATGAGTACCCAGGGAAGAAAGGGTGTTGGTGTTCTTCGGTTCTAATTCTATATTATATGGAAGTAGCTACATGTTAAAGGACACAAAGAAATCTAGCAATAATATTTTATTAAAATTGTAGAACAAATCTGTAGAAAAACTAGATATTTAAAAACAGAGAGAGTGCAATTTGGCTTAGGACTATTTCCCTGATAGTGGTACAAGCCTCTGTACCCCTTAACATTTAGACTCAGGACTATTCTACTTATACTATTGAATATCAGCTTAGGAAACACAGAAATATGCAAAGAAAGATGCTTCAAAGCAGTTGCCATAGAGTCTCCACTAGGAATCCTCTGAAAAACTTCACCCTTGCTGAAATACTGGCAGGTCTCATCCCATCCTCAAATATCTTTTGATTTCCTTTAATCCTTAAAATCTCTCTCTCTTTCTCATTCTCTCTGTCCCCCCACATACATTCACATGAATACCAGTTTTAGAAATAAATAAATTTGAGTCTAGCTTTTCACATACCTTTCACTTAAACTGTATTTTCCAAAAGTCACTCCTTAAACATTTTACTGTGTTGAGAAAGATCTCTGTAAAGAATTCTTGGCATAGATATGTCAATGACAGTTCGATAGCAAGAAAGAAGAGAAAGGAAAGGCTTTGAAGGCCGATTATTGGAAAGAAGATTAGTGACTAAGGTCCTGAGAGTGTAGGGATTCTGTAAAAATCCAACAAAGATGATTTTGTATGATTTCATTTCTGATCATTTAACTATAATATCTTTAGCAAAGAAAAATTAGGAAATTGAAAGATATGGGCTTGCTTATTTGATGTGATTAGAATAAAAAGGTTTACATACCATTCACTAAGCAATAATATGTTCTGGGCATTGTACTAAATACTTCCCATTTGCTAACCTGTTTCATCACCACAGCCCTCTGAGGTAAATGCTATTGTCTCATTCCCACTGTTTTACAAATAAGCTCATACAAGTACTAAGAAGACCTGTTTCTAATCCATGTTTGCATAATTTAAAACCTCACACTTTTTCACTTACTTAATCCTCCAATTAATTTGACCTCAGTTATCCTCCAGATTTTTCTGAAAATATTTTTTTCCAAAATAATCCCCAGTAAAAATACTTCAAACTAACTTAAGAATTTGAATTTTTCTGAAATGCAATTTTAGTGACCAGTTCACAAAACAAAAGAGTTGCTCAACATCCCAATGACGACCTCCATTTAAAAACAAACATGTGCTGATCATAATTCTTACTTTTGCAAAATTGCACATTTCTTGGGAATATCAGGGTGGTTGTTCGGGATAACTCCTTTTCCTTTTCTCTGGCTAGGAAGTGAAACAGTAAATACAGGTGGACGACATCTAAGTAGTCCATGAAACTTCAATCCAAAAGGAACATTTGGGAATGATTGCTGGGGATACTTTGAACTAAAAGTCACAAGGCAGTCCTGAGGGAAAAACTCCCATGAGCAACAAACCCATGTACACTTATAATTATAAAAATAATGCCAATGTTATGAAGGTGATCACATAGACAACTGTGAGGCTTCTTTCTTTTACTTATCTCTTCACAGTTATCATGAAGTGATTCAAGATTTGTGCTATGTTATAGCACAGATGAAATGTTATACATATTTTTCCTTTGTTTTGTTTTCTAGAATAATTTCTTCAAAGACTGGAGTTGCCGATGTTTAGCATGGTGCATCATATATATTTAATAAATGTTGAATTCTTTATCATGTGTTTGTCACAATGGGCTAAGAGAGTATCATAAAAGCATCAATAATATCCTTATCCATATAGAATCACTGCCACTACCATGGAGATTTGGAAATTCCTTGAGATTTGAATTATACCTTTTGGAAATTTTGAAGCTATGTACACTGTTTTGTATCAATGGAACTGGGAAAGGCCACAATGTATAAGCATTTTTTTTAAATTTCAGTTTGTGTCTATTTTGCTTTGTTTTGACTTTTCCCTCCTATTATGAGAGGGAGATGAGTAGTAGAACCTAAATCAAGCAGGTTGTATCAATCATAGACTGTAGTACATAGCAGACAATCCTTATAGCTCTGTGCTTGGTCCCTCTACAGATTTGTTTTATAATATTCATTCCTTTTTATATAATTTATTTCCTCTTTCTCTTACCTCTTCTATTGTACTCTAGGATATTCAACTCTCAATAGACCAGGATATTGCACATTCCTTGAGGTTTTCTTGAAGCCATCATCAATATCTTGAAAACAGTCTCTTACTGTACTTTCCTTACATGATGGCTTTTGACTCTGCCCTCTCTTTTCTGTACCACCTTGATTGATACATATACTTAAAAATGCAGCCTCCAAAAATATAAAACAAAGTTGGATAAACCTACATGAAGACAAAATTCACCTCCAACTGACCTACAGAGGGAAATCCAGTAGGCTAACAGGGGGTTCACTCCCTATCTTTAATCTTTTCTTTCTTTTAAAATTTAAGATTACTATGAGAGTACAAATTATTGGGCTGCAACGTTTGTGTTTCTTAGCTAAAGTTTGAGTTGTAGTTGAGCCCTTCATCCAGGGGGTGTGCTGCAAACCCTTATATTGTGCCCAATAAGTGAGAGCTTCTCAATCTACCTCCCCCCTCCCCGTTCTTTCCCCCTTTGAATTTAATAGTGCTTTTCCTCTTGTGTGAGTGCATAGTTGTTTATCTATTGGTTTCATATTACTCTTTAATACATTGGATGCTTGCTTTTTAATTCTTGTGTTACTTTAATAAGAAGAAAGTTCGTTAACTCCATCCAAGTTGATACAAAAGATGTAACGTCTGTATCTTTTTTATTTTTATTTTTTTTTTGCCATTTTTGGCTGGGGCTAGGTTTGAACCCACCACCTCCAGTATATGGGGCCCGCACCCTACTCCTTTGAGCCACAGGCACTGCCCACGTCTGTATCTTTTTTAAGGCTGAATAGGATTCCATGGTATACATGTACCATAATTTATTAATCCACTCAGGAGTTGATGGGCATTTGAATTGACTCCACATCTTAGCTATTGTGAATTGAGCTTTGATGAACATTATAGTGCAAATGTCCTTATGGTAAAATTATTTTATTTCTTCTGGATAGGTACCTAGTAATGAGATTGCACAATCAAATGGAAGGTTTGCTTTTATTATTTTTTTTTATTTCAGATTGATATGATTGTACAAATGATCCTGTTACATTATTTGCATTTCTTAGGTACAGTTCATGTTGTCATTGAGCCCTTCAGCCATGTGGTATGCCCTTACGTTGCGCCCATCTTTAATTTTCTTTTTCTTTTTTTTATTAAATCATAGCTGTGTACATTAGTGCAATTATGGGATACAATGTGCTGGTTTTATATACAATTTAATAAATTCCATCACTGCTTGCTTGTCTGGAAAAGCCTGATTTCTCCATCAGTTTTGAAACTTAATTTTTCAGGATACACAATTCTAGGAAAGTATTTGCTCTACTTAAAGATGATTTTCTTAAACAGAGCAGCTATCTTCCTAGAATTTTGTATCCTGCAAAATTGAATTCAAAACTGATGGAGAAATCAAGTTTTTCCAGACAAGCAAACACTGGTGGAATTTATCATCATCAGACCTGAACTGCAGGAAATGCTCATTACTCGTGAAGTAGCACAATAGATACCCACCAGTGTCCAAAATCACCCCCCAAAAGATAAAGCTCACAATTCCTACAAAATGATAGAATAAGAGGAAAACAAAGCAATAAGAAATTACTCAACACAGAAAACAGAACAGTTTATCCAACATATGAATTCTATCTCTCAATGTTAATGATTTAAATGTGCCATCAAAAGACATAGCCTAGCTGAATGGATGAAAAACACAACCCAACAATCTGCTGTCTTTAGGAGACACATGTAAAACACAAGGACACATACAGGTTTGATGTGAAAGGATGGAAAAAAATATTTCACACAAATGGAAACAAAAAAGTATCAGGATAGATAATTTTCAATGGAGATAAAATTGACTTTAAGTCACAATGGCAAATAAGAAGAAAGTCATTGCAAAAAGGTTAAGGGAGCATTTCAGTAAGAAGTCATAACAATCCTAAATACCTATGTGCATAACACAGGACCTCCCAGATACCTAAAACAAAGTCTACTGGAGCTAAGCTGGGAAATAAATAGTAGCATTGTAGCATTGCCAGTGACATAAACACTCCATTCTCAGAGCTGGACAAATCATCAAGAAGAAAATTAATAAACAATAAATGGAAATAGAACACTGAAACAAGTGGACCTAACAGACATTTGCAGAATATTCCGCCAAAAATCTTTTGACTAAACATCCTTCTTATCAGAACATTGGATATTCCTCAAGATTGATCATTTCTTAGACCACAAAACATGCCTTGACAAATTTTAAAATTTTAATAATTTTCACACCATACTGGAATAAAAGTAGACACCAATACCAAGAGTAAAACCCTATTCTACACAATGTTATGGAAATTAAACAACCTGCTTCTGAACAATTACTCAGTCAATAATGAAATTAAAGTAGAAAATTAAAAATTTCTTAAAGTAATGACAAAGGAGACACAAGATATTAAAATGTATTGTTGTGCCTCAGGAATTCCCAAAGACCACACCACCATGCAAGATAAATTCACAGAAGAGTTCTTTATGTAAGAGCTAGCTGGTGACTACGTCAGGCACAATAGGGGGTCTCTGAGAGTAGCACCAACTGTTCAGGGGGTCTGTTTTATTATTATTATTATTAAGTCATATAGACATAGATATATTTATACCTTTCTGGGATTCAATGTGTTGATTACTTGTACAAATTGGAGTGCTTACATCCTACTAATTAACGTAGATTTCACTCATTTACTTAATTACAGTGTTAAGACATTTGTGTTCTATACTTGATAGATTCGACTGGTACCCTTGCAATATGCTTCACAGAGGGGACCACACCTATGAAGGGGGTCTGATTTTTAAGGCTTGGCCTGATCCAGGTTGGCAGACAGCCTGCCCAGGTGCATCCAGGTTGGTTAACATGCAATATACAGAAGCAGAATTTGCAGTTAGCTAGCATACATTTTTATTTTAGTACTTTTTAATCCTGGCATTTCCCAAGGGTCAGTTTGAGGAAAGTTGGTACTTCCAAGTCCACTTCTCAGGGGAGTAGCCAAGAAAGAAGTTAGTATTTTCCCATCTATCTTGGGAGTAAACCAAACTTACTCCATTTTGCTGAGAGCTTGTGGCCCAGAAATTTGCCAGGTGTAACTGGTATTTTTCCACTACTGTCTAGTCCTAACAATATTGGACTTAGACAAAACAGTCCTAAGAGTAAAATTCATAGCCTTAAATGCCCACAACAAAATGTCAGAAAGATCCCACATTAACAATCTCAAGGAACTAGAAAAAGAAGAGCAAACCAAACTAAAAGCAGGCAGAAGAAAACAAATAACAAAGGTCAGATAAACAAATAAAATGGAAAAAAATACAAAATATGGGTTAAATACAAAGTTACTACTTTGAAAAGATTTATTGAGAGACCCTCTTACTAGATTAACCAGAAATAGAAGAGAAAGAAACCAAATAAGCTTGATCAGAAATAAATAGATATTACAACTCATTTTGTGAATACTACAAAAATCTGTACCCACATAAACTGAAAAATAGAGAGGAAATGGAATAATTCCTGAAACACACTATTTCCCAAGACTCAATCAGAAAGAAATAGAACTCCTGAGGAAAAACAATAATGAGCAATAAGATGGAAGCAGTAATAAAAAGTCTTCCAACAACAACAACAACCAAAGTCTTCCAACACAAAATGCCTCAGACCAGATGAATTCACAGTTAAATTCTATCAGACCTATGAAGCAAAACTGGAATCCCTACTGCAGAAATTTTTCTATAACATTGAAAAGAAGGTTATCCTCTCCAGCTCATTCTACAAAGGCAGTATCATCTTGGTACCAAAGCTAAGAAAGAACATGACGACCACCACAACAACAACTACAAAACTTATTAATGTAAATGCAAAAATCCTCAATAAAATATTATTAAATTGAATTCAATGACACATTTAAAAAACTCCAACATAACCAAGGGGGAAAAAGCTCAACATCACTAATCATTGAGAAAATGGAAATTAAAACTGCAATAAGGTACCACATTACCCCTATTAGAATAGTTTTTATTAAAAAGTTCAAAAATAATAGATGTTGGGATGCTATACTCTTTTGGTTATACTTTAAATTAGTACAACCCCCAGTGGAAAACAAGTAAGGAGATTTTTCAAAGAAGAATAGGTAGACCCATCTTTGGATCCAGCAATTCTAGTACTTATTATTTACCCAAAGGAAAAGAAGTCGTTTTTATCAAGAAGACCCAGGCACTTGAATGTTTATGGGAGTACAATTCACAATTGCCAAGATTTGGAATTAACACAAGTTCTCATCAATTCATGAGTGGATTAACATGAGAGGGGGTGTGTGTGCCATGGAGTACTACTCAGTTGTAAAAAGGATGCGACAATGCCCTTTGCAACAATTTCGAAAGAACTGGAGACCATTATCCTAAGAAAAGTATCTAAATAATAAAAAAACAAACAGCATATGTACTCTCTAATAAATTTGAACTAACTGATGGGCACACAGTGCCCAGAAGGAAATAAAAGTCATTGGAAGGGAGGGGCAAAAATCTACATAATAGGTGCCATAAACACTGTTTGGGTGATGAGCACATTGACTCAAGCCATGTAGTAAAGGCATTTGTGTCTATTTAGCATTATGGAGAAAAAAAGAAAAAGAAAAGAATTTGACCATATATGTGAATTTCCATCTATAAATTTCTAAGTCCTGTCATTTGGTTTAATCACTCTTGGATTTTCTTTCTATTTGCCTCAAATATTGGATATTCAAAACCCATCAGGTAATGCTCACTTGCCAGAAATCTGGGGACACATTCTGGACTGATCCACCATTCTCAAGTCTTCCTGTTCAGCTCATTATTACCCCCATGTTCAGTTAAATTTTACCTTTTAGTTTTCTCATAATCATTTTTATGTTAATTTTCCCATTTCAATTGCCTTTCTTCAGACTTATATTCTCTTTTTTAACTTTCCAATAAGTACTGATTATTCTTCCTGTTTCCACTTTTGACCAATGTAAATCTATCCATTATTTGCACAACATTTGCATGTCATTAATAATGTTCTGTACCTTACATAATGAGATTTAAACTCTTTGGCATAGTATGCATAACTTTACTTTATGTGATTTGATTTTAAATTCAGTTGAGCCTCTGTAAATTGACCTCCCAAGGGACTGTACCGAACTGGTCAATCTATGAAGGTGGCCAACATAAGGAACTAGCCTACTGTACTGACAGGTACATGTGGTACATTTCCATGAAAATTAGGTCAACTAGAGGAGGTGGTTAATACAGTGAGGTGGCCAGCTATAAAGGTTCTACTCCTCTGTTTTAGTCACATTTTCTGCCAGGCTCTGATTAATACATTACCTTTTAATAGTGAATGATGAAATTCCTGTAGTTCCCCTACTATTCCACAATATCACTGTTCTTCATCTCCAGGATGAGTGGGAAGATAAACAAGTATTGTTAATTCCTGTTCCAAAACTGGGCTAAATATAAAAGTTTGTTTCTCTTTACTCTTTTGGGAAAAAGAATCTATGATGCAGATGGGGTTGTTAGGTCCATAACTATAGAATCCAAAGAAACTCTGTATTTAAATCTAGGTAAAACAAGAGAAGAGCAGCCCAAGATATAGATAGATAGATAGATAGATAGATAGATAGATAGATAGATAGATAGATAGATAGATAGATATAGATATATATATATGATTGTGGCATCAGTTATATGGAAATGTGCCCCTTAAGCCCCATCTAACCAAGGATATTCATCAGCATTGGAGTTTTCTTAAATATCATTAGTGTTTCCTTTAATCCTTATATATTCTAGAAACAAATGGACAACATTTTTTTTAATAATAATTAAAAAAAACTCTTGAATTGCTTACTGCACAATCAAGAAGGCTCAGATTTATATGCAAAGCTTGGAACTAGGAGCCAAGATTGGCCATAGGAGAATGTAGAGATGCAATAAAAATGGACTAAATGAAAAATAAAGTCTGTACATATAACAGTGGATTTGGACTCTGACTATGAACTTTAAAGCCGAAGGAAATTGATGCCTGTGTCCCAGTCAGTAACATGTAGGAAGACAGAGAAAATTATAGCAGAAATAAATAGAAGTAAAAGAAAAAAAAAAAGGAACCAGAGACAAATATCTTCTTGAAAATATACAGGACAGAGACTATGGTTTAAGATGCAGAGATTCCAATGAGTTTCATGAGATGCTTTTGAATTCTGAGTTAGGGGAGCATTGATAATGAGACTGAGATGATTATAGGCTTCTCAATGTTCCCTCTCTGCAGAACGTCTTTCATGCTTTCTTCATCTTGTTAACTAATACTAATCCTCCCAGACTCAACTCAGATGTCTTTTATTTTAGGTCCAAAATTTGCCCGAATTCATTGGAAACAATGAATATGGTTATAGAAGTGTCAGAACAATGCTGTTCAATAAATATAAAAATTTTAACAACATATTTACAGAGAGTACAAAAAAGTATACATATTTTAAGAAAGGGGAAACTGTATTAAATTTGTAATATTCAAGTCACATTTGACTTCTGAAATTACAAGAGGTGCTCAACGTGACTTGTATTCATCTTTTGTTATTGGTATATATTTACTATTAAAAATTTTTTTGAGACAGAGTCTCACTTATTTGCCCTTGGTAGGATGGCCTTCTGGCTCACAGTAGCCTCAAATTCTTGGGCTCAACAGATCCTCTTGCCTCAGTCTCCCAAGTAGCCGAGAGAATGCAGGTGCCCACCACAGATCCTGGTTATTTTTAGAGACAGGGTCTCAGTCTTATTCAGACTGGTCTTGAACTCCTGAGCTCAGGCCGTGCACCCACTTCAGCTTCCCAGAGTGCTGGGATTATAGACTGAGTGACTGCATTTGACCTGAGTATTACAATTTTAATATAAGAAAAGCATTTGACCATATATGTGAATTTCCATCTATAAATTTCTAAGTCCTGTCATTTGGTTTAATCACTCTATTGGATTTTCTTTCTATTTGCCTCAAATATTGGCTATTCAAAGCCGATCAGGTAATGGTCACTTACCAGACCTGTGGTCATTTTATTGGAGAATGGTATTAGAAACAAAGACATGGATGCTACATGACCATATTTTATATTCTAACCAAAATGTCATTATCACCTAAATTGTCAAATTTAAAAGCAAGAATGGGCCACCTCTTTTTCCATAATCTAAGCCAAATTGAGGATTAATTTCTCTATCACATCTGGCTGATGTTCCTTAATTGGGAGGAAAGGGACACGTTAGGGAATGACCTTCCCCAGACTCCTGTATTTTGCATCATTCATGCAATCCTTGAATACTTAAATACTTCTCCTGGGAAGGCAAAAGAGAAAATTTTTCCAGTCAGAATTCTGTGTGAGGGTTGATTTTTAGAAAGCTTCAGACTGAATTTGCCTTCTGGCATTAAAGGCGATGACATTCACTTCTTTGAGATCAAAGAGATCCTAGTTCCAGAATAACCAAGCATTAACTTATAAACATTTTTTTAATTCTTATTTGAGTATGTGGCTTCCAAATATTTTCAGGAAGAAAAGGTAACAGGTGATTCTAAATTGCACGATCTCTTACCAAAGCTGGTAAGATCTGTTTAGAGCAATAACTTAGTTGTATTTAATACGTGGAGAAAGTGGTTCTAATCAATGGCACAGCCAAAAACTAACACACACAGGGGCACTTGTGGGAGGTTAGGAAGTTTAGTGACTTCTAGGAGTGTTTAGTAGTCCAAAATGAGGAGATGGAAATAAAAGACATGCATAATAGTTCCTGATGGAAATGGGCATTACCAGGTAAGGGCTGTTGGTAGATGCAGGTGTAAGAGGTAAATGTTCCAAGGTGGTGATGATATTGCTGCAGATATATTAGGATGTAAGCTTCTTTCTTCTTAAAGACAACTAATAGAGAATAGTATGGAGTATTATTGATCTGTATGCACATATATAGTAACTTTTCTTAATTTTTTGATCCATTTGACAAATATGTATTAAACACCTGTATTTTTCTAAATGCTGAAATTAATCAGTGAACAGATTAAAATGTCCTGCCTCATGTTGCTTCATTCAAATGTGTTATCCTTATGTCTATAATTATAATTGAGATAAATAGATAGATGTAAATTACATTTACCGTACAAATGTATTAGGATGTCTCAATCTGCACCAATGTCTACATATCTACCTCTGGATACAGAAATCTTTTATAATTGTTAATTCACAGAAGCCAAGCATATTTTTTTCATTTGTATTTGCTAAATAACTTTTACCAACTTCCAGTAGAGGAAATGAAACTGGGGGTAATGGCAGCGTGTTCGTGTGTGATATATTTAAAGAGCACTGAGTTTCAAAACTACGATTATAACTAACTCACCATTTTACTCAATCTTCTGGAGCTTGAAGTTGGTCTAAGAATACCACTATATCTTGTGTCTACAAAAGAAGATAGTTGTGGAGGTTTAGTGATATGTGAGGGTGAGTCACATACTGTATCCTAAGGTAAGATTTTTAAAAGTATTTTTTAAAGCAGCATGATTATGACATCTTTTCAAATATTGCCAGGTTGAATATTTTAAAGAGCAGGTCTTCCTCCTGCCTCTAATGCCAAGAATGCTGTTTCCAAATGTTTGAGATAATGAATATACTATTGATCTGATCACTATATATTATATGTATCACAACATCACATATATGCCACAAATATACATAGTTATTGTGGCATTTAAAAATTATAAAATGCAGTTTCCCTACCCCAAACTATAAGTAGTGTGTTTTTTGATACTTTTCTAAATATAATTCATTTCTATAAGTATGTATGTGTGTGATATATACCATTCTGCTATTAAGGAAAATGTTCACATGCTAATCACCCAGTACTAATCTCTTAAAATTTCAGTTTGCATTGTATTTTGGGATCATAGTGTGCATGTGGTGTGTGTGTGAGAGAGAGAGTATCAGGGACATATATATCTGCTTTCTTTTAATCAATGTTTGCATTAAAAAAATATTATCCTTGATTCGTCAGTTCCCCAGCTGATGGACATTAAAGCTGTTAATCATTTCAATGAGGAGAAGAATCACTTTAAAAATTGGGCCTTTGCCCAGTTTTTATGGTAGTGTGTGTGTGTGTCTTTGTGAGTGTTTTACAACTGCTCTGTAAAATCTATTTATATTTTAAAATATTATACTTTTCTCTGGCATGTGTGTTGTAAATAGATTTTACTATTTAGTCACTTACCTTTTGTTGCTATGTGCTGATATTTGGAACACATATATCCAAGGTACATAAAACAATTTTTTCAGTATTTGACATATGCAAATAAATATGAACTCCCTTTTTATATATGGCTCTCTTTTTTGAAGTCAGGGTATTGAATGCTCAAGAATATAAATACTAAAAACATTTATTGAAAGTTTCAGCCTTACTTGGAACATCCAGAGCTCACTCATGACAACTAGTGCCCACCTGTAAACGTGAAATTGGAGGGAATATTCTCCTTTATGTCAATCGTTCTCTCTCTTTTTCCTTCATTTTAGTCCCAGTGTTTTCTTGGGTCTCGGAAACATGTCAAATGACATGGAAGAACAATGAGAAGGGAAAGAATTTAACCTTGGATGACACAGTACGAGAAAGCAGTACAAAGTTTGATAATAGGGGCTGAGTTCAGAAGTGAAAAGGACTAGAAAATTTTGAGACGTATGTTAAAAGGAAATGAACATGGTCAAGATGAGATTAAAATACGTCTTATAAGTCTTATGCCAGACTTGACTGATTGGGTTGTTACTTATTGCTAAAATTTTGTACTTAGTATCTGTGTGTGTGTGTGTGTCTGTGTGTGTGTGTACTCTCAATATAGAAACAATCATTGCTGGAATGATTAGAATATTTTCTAGATAAGTATTTTAAAATGGGACCACTCTGTTCAAATAATGTGAAACCATATTGAAGTTAATCATACATAATTTTTTCTATTATTGCAACATATCTATTATTGCTAAAAAAATATTGATAATTCCTTCCTGAAAACCAAAAAAAAAAAAAAAAAACCACTGCTCAGACCAAATCCACTAAGTTAATATTTACTTTGCTTGACAAATTTTTTGCTTTTTAATTATTTTTCTATTTCCCATTTCATTGCTTTCATGTGCAATTTGGTAACTATTTTGAATAATTACTATGAATTTTATTTTATTTAGGAAAAAATACCCACAATGGTAAATTGTAACCCATTGTAAAGTTGCAGTTTTGTGGCTAAGAATATGCATGCATCCCCCAAACTTAGTTGTTCTTTTTTGTTTTTTTCCTTTTCTTCTTTGCAGATTAACAATTTCTAATTTGTGGTTTCCCCACATCATCTGAAACAATGAAGCAAAATAACAGTGTCACTGAGTTTATCCTGTTTGGATTGACACAAGATCCGCTAAGGCAGAAAGTAGTGTTTTTAATCTTCTTAATTTTCTATGTGGGAACTATGGTGGGGAACATGCTCATTATCGTGACCATCAAATCCAGCCGGACACTGGGGAGCCCCATGTACTTCTTCCTGTTTTATTTGTCCTTTGCTGATTTCTGCTTTTCAACTTCCACAGCCCCTAGGCTAGTTGTGGATGCTCTCTCTCCAAAGAAAATTATATCCTACAATGAATGCATGACACAAGTCTTTGCGTTACATTTATTTGGCTGCATGGAAATCTTTGTCCTGATCCTCATGGCTGTGGATCGCTATGTGGCAATCTGTAAACCCTTGCGCTACCCAACCATCATGAGCCGGCGGACCTGCATCATCCTGATCATTCTTGCATGGATAGGGTCTTTTATACATTCTACAGCTCAGATCATCCTGGCTCTGAGGTTGCCTTTTTGTGGACCCAACTTGATTGATCATTACTGCTGTGATCTGCAGCCCTTATTGAAACTTGCCTGCATGGACACTTACATGATCAATCTGCTCTTGGTATCTAACAGTGGGGCAATTTGCTCGAGTAGTTTTGTAATTTTGATGATTTCCTACATCGTCATCTTACATTCGCTGCGAAACCACAGTGCAGAAGGAAGAAAGAAAGCTCTCTCCACTTGCACTTCTCACATCATCGTAGTCATCCTATTCTTTGGCCCGTGCATATTCATATACACACGCCCGCCAACCACTTTCCCCATGGACAAGATGGTGGCAGTATTCTACACTATCGGAACACCCTTTCTCAACCCACTCATCTACACGCTGAGGAATGCAGAAGTGAAAAATGCCATGAAAAAGTTATGGCATATCAAAATCACTTCAGAAAGCAAAGGATGAATTGAGGGCTTGACCTGATGAGTTACAGAATCATTATTAGACTAAGTACAGACGTCAAAGGGGACAGTGTCTGAATATTATGGAAAGAGCCTATGGTCACATATAAGTGTGTGGGGTCCTCGTTTTGTTAGTTGACAGATATTGTGAATGTGAAAGAACTTGTTTTTCGTGTCAGAGCCAGAAAAAGTGCAGATCAATTCAGATAGTTATGGACAAATATTCTTTCCTCATCAGTTTCCTTCTTCCCAGCCAAGCTAAAGTTTAACCCTGACTAACCCTTATCTAATGCACCTGAATGTCTTACTTTTTTTTCTGTGCTTTTGACCACAGACTGGTAACTGCTCTGAAATCTTTCATCTGACTCTTTCTGTGAAAGCTGTATTCTGATTGTGAATGACACATCACAATCCTCTCTACACTCTGGTTTAATCAGATGAAAGGCATCTATGTAATCACTACTCTTCCAACTTGTAAGCATCCCTAAATAAAGTGCAGCCACTCTTCTATAATATTGAATTCCTTAAACAACACATTTTTTAATAAGGTCTCAGGCTTCCTCTTGAGCACTTCCAGGGCAAAGGAGTCAACTTGGTTATCAAGACTGCTTATTTCATTTTATCACTAGTTTGTATTTGAAAAGTTCCATATTTTAATCAAAGGGTTTTTAGATGTGACAATAATCTAACCCAATTTTTCCCTTATGGTTTCCCTGGCCATTCAGATATTTGAAATAATACTTACGAAAATGTTTAATGTAGCATTACAAAGCCCTGAGATAGTCAGCTATTTAGTGATTAGTGTGTTGGAGCTATAGCAACAGAACTCTGTGATTCTGAGATTTATAAAAGGCAACAATATAAAATAATGAATGGTGGCAAAAACTAAATTGGGTGGGTGGGTCATGAGGAAAGATCAGTTAGGATCTCTCTCCTTCCTTCCTAACGTTAGAAGGAATAAATTATAATATTTGATAGTAGAGTAGGGGTTACTATAGTTTACAAGGTATTGCATTTTTCAGAAAAGCTGGAAGAGAAGACCTGAAATGTACCCAAGACATAGAAATACTAGGGTGATGGATGTCCTAAGTACCCTGATTGATCATTGCATATTCTAAGCATGTAACAAAACTTCACATGTACTGCATAAATATATACAAATACAATGTATCATAAATTTTAAATAAGTACTTTTTTAAAATTTCAGTATACTGGAGATACAATATATTTTTTTTTATTAATTGATAGCTGTATACATTAATGCAAACATGGGGTACATTGTACTGTTTTCATATACAATTTGAAATACTTTCATCAAGCTGGTTAACATAAATTTCATGTCATTTGCTTAATCATTGTATCAAAACA
>CAUYQV010083010.1:0-13339 GCA_963574575.1 Galagoides demidoff | reverse complement strand
TACACATTCATATGAAGGGCAAAACATAGCTATAGTCCAGACTGTAGAAGGGAAGAGGGGAGAGGGGAGAAGGGAAGGGATATGGGAGGAGGGAGGGCATTTGGGGGACCTCACCTAATGTGCATGATGCAATGGTACATTCCAAAACTATTAATAAATGAGTATAATTATGATGTATGTGTTACTTAGTTCAATGTAAATGTTTCATATTGTATATCGAAGCAGTACCCTAACCCCATAAATGCATCAATGTACAAAGTTATAATTTAATAAAAAATAATTAATTAAAAAAAAGAAGCATCCAAGCCCTACAGATCTACGGGGCACAATTCTCCAAAGGGCATAGCCCTCAGAGAGGAAATGGAAAATCCATTCTGTTCCACTCACCCTTGCTGCCAGGTTGCCCTGCGAAACCACAGTGAGGAGAGGGAGTCCAGAACCCCGCTGGAGGCACCATAGTGCTTGCTGCTCTCACAGTCCTAGACTTGCTTCTCAGGTTCAGGAAGAGGAAATGTCCTCCCACCAGTGTCACATCCAGCTGTGATCATGCCTGAGATCACCCTGTGTGGCAGGTGTGGGTTTTGCCATCATCATATGCCATAAAAACATAGAACTTTCTCCTCTCTACAACTCCTACCCTGCTGGCCACCAAAGAATCGTGAGTGCTTGTCAGCATTCCAGATTGCCAGTGACACAGGGCTTCTAACTGAAACACACAGGGAGCATCTTCCTTCTTGTGCACCCACAGAGCAAACCAGAATACCAGGGAGGGAGGACCTTTGAGCTTCAATCCAACCACATCCATACCCATGCCAGATTATCCCAGCAGCCTCAGAGAACGAACATTGTTATCTTTGGGCTCAAGGGTCAGTCAGGATTTCTCTCTGAACTCTCTTGTGAAGCTGAATCTTGTCCCACTGCTCTGTAGTGCCACTTACATACACAGGTTGCTTCTTCCATGATTGTCCCAGAAAAGATAAGGAAATTCAATGGTAGCATTTACTCACATCTGCCTTCACAAGAAGACTCCACTTCCCCAAGGCTCCACCCTCAGTCTGTGCCTGGCCAGTGTCTCCAGCCCCAGGCCCCAAACTTAGAGGGAGTCTCCCCCTTCCCTCCTTCCAGTGCCCCCTCACTTCTTATCCCAGAATGAGAAAAATTATAATACCACTATTTTGTTTCCAACAGCTCAACAGACAATCACCTCATAAAATTGTCTGAAGTTGACTCCTCCCCACCTAAGAACCAGACTAGTAACTCTTTACCTTATCATATGATGCAGGACTCACACGGTAGAAAGCAAAATGAAAAACATTGATTTAGGTCAACTCTGTTAGCATAGAGAAGGGAAACTGAAATCCCAAGGATTCTGTAAGGTGGGCACAAACTCACTCTCCTAGATCAGTCATTTCTCACCTAAAACTACAGCTGCATGACTGGGAGAAAATTCCCCTTCACAAGGTTATTCCCTCACTGTGGAATATGAATGTACAGACAAAATGTTGTCTTGCTACCAGCAAACATTGGGACACAGAATGTTAACCTCTGAAAATTTTACACAAACCCAGACTATGACGAACCATATTATCTGTACCTCCATCAGCCACTAAGTTCATTTTACCACTTTCTTCTTTGTTTCTACCCTCCTCCAGGTCAGCGGGAAAGCACAGCCTCCATGTAAACACTTCACGACTCTGGGCTGGAGCCTCCACTCCGCGTATTTGGATGCAGCCTATTTAAACTATAAATTACGGCTCTGTGCAGAGAGCTTTAGTGCATTTCCCATTCGCAGTTCTTTACGCTTTGCCATCGATATTTTCCCACAATATGCAATCCCGAGGCTGTTATGCTGACACTAGTGTTCATGGGTTAAATTATGCTTCTGTTCCACTATGGTGCACGTTTTTTAAAAAATATAAAGAGCCCATTTTGCAAATGTTCATATAGCCTCATAGCACAGAGTTGCTCATAGCCTGCACGGAAATATGTCTAGACACCCTCCCTTCCCCAGTCAGCCGCAATTCAGAAATTTCAGAATATCTAAATTAATTGAAACCTGACTCTTTCACTACATATCCATGGTCCAAATGAAGGATGAGGGAGCAGGGGCAGCCCCACTGATGCAAATGAGTGGCATGCTTACAGCAACGCCAACCCATGTAGCAAAAGCGGAAGACCAGATGTTTCCGGAAAGGATGAGCCCCACGATGACCATTACTGAACTGCCCAGTATCATGATGACAGAGCTGATCACACACACAAAAAAAAAGACTGTAAGAATCAAAGCCACAGGGGGACCCACGTGTCCCAGTAGCATACTCAGCCTGAGACCTGGATGGGAGCATGCGGCTGGCTTCTGAAGAGGGGAGAAGGGTCCTCAGTGAAGGCAGAACAAGCTCAATCTCCTCAGAGTTCAGCAGTAAGGGCAGAGAACACCACTTATTGATCTCAGCCCACAACAAGGCACTTGTATTTTATCACCGGTAAATAGCCCTTCTGAGTCTTTTCAGAGACTTGGGGCTACTAGGATAAGAATATGTTTTCCCCTCATCCTTTTATGTAAAAATAACTTGTAGGTTAGAAAAACACACACACACACTACAGGAAAACCATGAAAGCAGAATGTCCCAACAGCCAGGTACAGGGCCAGCGGGTCCACCAACCACTGCTGAGTGCTGTCCCGGTACTGAGTGAATGAGAGACCCAACGCAGCTCCTTCATCTCCATCTGTCTCAGCATCTCGACGGGAAGACTTGCCGATAAAGCTGACATCATATTTCATGGGGGTTTCATAGAACTAGCAATGAACGAAAATGTGCTTCAAACAAGAAGACTGTGCCGAAATGCTTAGAAACAACACAACAAATTAATAATAAACAGAAGAGAATTGTCAGAGCTGAAGAGACCGTGGAGACCCGGTCATTCTGATTATGCCTCTGGAAAATGACACTTCAGTGCCCATTGAGGGTGACTTAGCTGGAGTCCCAAACCCCAGAAGCCCTGGGCCTGTTGCCAGTTTTCATCTGATTTTCCGTTGGAGCTTGATGTATTTTTACATTCATGGTCACATCCCCGTCTTTTTCTTTCTTCCTTTTTTTTACAGTGTATTCCACATTGTGGTGACTAATTTTGCAGCTCACACATATATCCCAAACAGAGCACGCATAAAGAATGTACCATCAAATGACATATTACCATTTTGTTGCCTTGAAATAATTAAGGCAGTATCACAATAACTATTAGTCATTGCTCTCATCATTTGTTTATCTGGAATTATGCAAATTAGGGACCAAATGGGCCAGCTGAAATTTGTCTCCCACCCCCACCTCTACACCCAACCCCCAAACTTTCCTGCTGTGAAAATAGCTGCATTTGGGATGTAGGATGTCAGTGAGCCAGATACAGCCAACATAAAGGGAGTGCAAAGAACTTTCACACATTCGGATTTTTCCCTTTCTCTTTTCTTTTTAGGGCTGTAAATTAGGGTAAATCCAGGTTTTGTGGAACACTTGGCTTATGTCATTTAAGGGTCTTTTTGAGAATGAAAATACACAAATCAAGTTTTTCAGAAATATACATTAATGGCAGCAAATTGATAGGACCCTTCCCAGGAATTTAGAAGGAGCCTGTGCAGTGAATGTGCCTTTCGTCCTAAAGAGCAAGGCTGGCATGGGGCTTTCCACGTACCTTACTCTCCCTCACACAGCCCGCAGCCTCCTTCTTAGGACCAGGATCATCTTTTCCCTCCTACAACTTTTTTTCTTAAGCCTGGGCAATAAGTGGATCCCACAGTTATATCAGACCATACCCCAATTGCAGGATGAAATCTCATAGGGAGGGAGTCAGCTTTCTTTCTAGAAACTTCCAAGAAACAAATTTAGGAGGAAAAAAGATAAAGAACAATTAAATTATTTTCTTGATTTGAATTTTCAAACTCCGCTGACTTTTCTAATCCAAATCCTAGGGGGGAAGCAAATCAGAGCTCAGCCTGCGCCAGGAACCATCAAGGGTACCTGTCTGTTCCATCACAAGATATCCATGTTTCTCCCTAAGAAAAATTTGACCAAGGACCTGGCAAACTCTAATTTTAATTAGAGTGAGGAGTGAATTAACAACTGTAGCTGCTAGCACAAACAAAAGCCTAGAGAAGCCAGTTTGCTGCCCTTACAGTCAGCAACCTCACCTCTCTCTGGCACCTGCTCTCTCTGTAGACACCCAGGGAAAAGCTGAGGACGAGGTGACGGAACATGCAGCTGTTACCAGCTTTCGTGTACCCAGCCCAGGACCAGCCAGGACGCTAAGTCACTTAAATACTCCATAGAGAGCCCAGCACCCTCATTATAGCACAGGGCAGAAGACAGTCAGTCTTTGGGATAAATTGGGGGGCACCCAGTGGCCCAACTATGGACCCTTATATCATCACCTGCCCCACAAGTTCAGCATAAAATGCTGTGATGTGATGTAATTTTAGAGTATCTTGAAATTCAACCAACACATGGATAAATAACATGCTGAAAAGCTTGTGGGGCGCTTACTGTTCTAGCCCAGGCATCCCGCGATAGAACATCGTCTGGGATAATGAGATTGTCCTCCCAGCACCCGCGCTCTCTCTTCCAAGTGCGATCTCCCTCTCTTCCAGGCAAGGCAGTCTCTCTGCCATTGCTGCTCCCCTTTCAGCCACCATGCCCAGAGTGCCCTCAAACCATGTCAATTCCACCTGGGAAGCAGCACTTTCATCTGTCCACCTGCTTTCTTCTTACACCGTTACCACTTTCGTCAGGGTGCTTGTTTTCTCTGGACAATACCATTAGCTTCCTATGGCATTCATAGCTTTCAGACTCTCATTTCTCTAATTCATATTTAAATTGTCAATAGCTATTTTCTGAAGCACAGATCTTTGTTCTTTGCTCCAATGTGGACACGTAGACTTACTAAAGCTTTCCCCATTGTCTACGAAATAAAAATTCACACTCTTTGTCCTAGCCCCAATCCACCTCTGCAGATTCATCTTACACCAACACCCACTCCACGGCCTCTCTGCTCCCACTACATGAGGCTCTTTTCTGTCTCATCTTTGCATCTCCATGCCTTTGCACACGCTGTCTCTCTGTGTGGACACGCTTCCTCATTATCAGGATCCAGGTCAAATGGTATTTTTTCTATGAAACTTCATCTAACTCAGCCTAGTCCAGACTGAATTAACATGACCTTCCTTGGGCTCCCTTGTAGTATCTCTGTTCTCATGCCTGACTGTAGGAGGCAGGTCCTATTTATCTCTGTGTCCCCAGCACCCAGCACAGTGCCAGCATGTGACTGTATTCCATAAATACTTATTGAAATAAGTAATTCCCTCCTCCAACAGCAAGTATTGATGTGTGGAGCAGATTTAGAGCTAAGGACTGTATTAATTTTTTGCCACAACTGATTTTGGAATACTGGAACAAGGGTGTTGCGAGGAGGTCAGATTCATTCACACTAGCAGAACTTCATAAATCAGAAAAGGTTTGGGTACTGGAAAGGGAACTTCTTGTATCTTGAGACTTATTCTTTTTTAAGAACAATAAGGTCGCACTCTGTTACTGAGACTGGAGTGCCACAGTGAGCTGAATCACGGCTCACTGTAACCTACATTCATGGGTTCAAGCAATCCTCCTGCCTCAGCCTTCTAGTGGCAGAGCTAACAGCAGGTATCACCGTACCCACCTAATTTGCCTTTTATTTTTTAAATAAAGAAATAGGGCATCACTTTTTTGCTTAGGCTGGTTTTAAACTACTGAACTCAAGTGATCCTCCTGTCTCGGCCTCCCAAATTGCTGGAATCATAGCATGAGCCACCACACCTGGCAAACTTTTTTTTTTTTAATCCTATATCTGAACATGCCTGACTTGACTTTCTGCTCTCGTTCCTGTTGGGCACTAAAAGTTTTCCCAAAGCAACACTCCCTGAAAGAACAAGAATGCCAGTGTCTCTCAAAATTGGTATACCTTTCAGCCTTCAAAAGCCTTTTCTTCACCATGAAACCCTAGCTTCCTTCTTCAGATGCTATTAATTGCCAGTACTACCAGTGAGAGCCCGCCAGCCTCACCAGCCTCCATCCTGCCAGCCTCACCAGTCTCCAGCCAGCCCGTCAGTAGGCTTGCCACATCTCCCGTGGAAATGAAACAACCCACGCTAGCTGCAGACTGCAAACTCCAAAAGGTAACACAGGATACTTTCCCAAGGATAGTTCACACTGTTAAAATATCCTTCTCCTGAGACGCTTTTATTCTGTTGTCACATTCTTGTAAGGTGAGAATAAAACAAATTAAGTTATTTTTTAAAATTAGTCATTGCAAGTAAGCTCAATAATGGGGTGCATTATTGTCCCCTCTCAGTCCTTACTCCATTCCTGGTGGCTTCCTGCACATCTCGGCATGTAGGACATATTTTCCCTCACTGCTCTGGCTAATGATATGTGAACACAAGAGATAATCCCAGTTAAGAGAAGAATCTTTACCATGGAATATTATGCAGCCTTAAAGAAAAATGGAGACTTTACCTCCTTCATGTTTACATGGATGGAGCTGGAACATATTCTTCTTAGCAAAGTATGTCAGGAATGGAAGACAAAGTATTCAATGTACTCAGCCCTACTAGGAAAGCTATAACCCAATTATAGCCCAAGAATATGGGGAAAGGGGAGAGGGAGGAGAGGCGGGGAGAGAAAGGGGGAGGATGGGTGGAGGGAGGGTGATTGGTGGGAGCACACCTATGGTCCATCTTACAAGGGTAGATGTGAATCTTTCTAAATGTAGAATATAAATGTCTTAACACAATAACTAAGAAAATGCCATGAAGACTATGTTAACCAATTTGATGAAAATATTTCAAATTGTATATAAAGCCAGCACACTGTACCCTATGACTGCATTAATGTATGCAGCTATGATTTAGTTAAAAAAAAACAAAAGAGAGAAAGAAGAATCTTTAGGAGTCATTACAGATTTTTACCAGTTCTCTTGCTTTTTACCTGCCACACAAAGAAAGCATGGCCCAGAGCAGGGCTGCTCCCTGGGCTGGGGTCCTAAAATGATAAGGACATAGAGAACAGAGCTTGGCACCTCTTGGAAGAACTGTCACCAGGCAGCAGTCACTGTTTTAACTGATATTTGGAGATCATTTGTAATGGCAGCACAATCAGTGAACACAAACACTCTAAATATTTTATGTAATATTTATATACTTTTTATATGAAAGTTCACGTGAATTATTAGGAAGACCAAATTTCCAAAGATACATGAGCAAAGGAGACAATTTACAAAACAGGAAATTTATTAATTAAAAAAGCTGCAAAATGTTTACCTTTCCTATAAATTAAAAAATTAAATTAAAATAACAATATAATTTTGGTGAACTTAAATTATAGATATTAAATGGCCCCAGGGACATAGTAGCAAACATCATCAGGCACTGTAATTTGAGGAAAACAATTCAGCAATACGTATAAAAAGCTCTAAATTCTTATTATTACCGAATTGCTTTCCAAAATGGCATTTATAGTTTATAATTCACTAGGATTACATAAAGGTTCAATTTTCCCTTTATCTTCACCAGCAGTTGATATTACTTATCTTTTTTATTTTTGTTCAGTGGAATTTGGTTATTTACAGTTGTATATTAATTTGTACTTTTTTATTAATTGTAAGATTGAGAATCCTTCATATACTTTTAACCATATTCTTTGCCCATTTTTCTATTGCATTTTTTGAACTTTTCTTATTAGTTTACAAATACAGAAATCTCTGATTTTAAAGTAAATAAGTCCACTAATACTGTATCTGGAATTGGTTTTATTTTATCTCATTTAACAAATCTTTCCACTTTCCAAGGCCATGAAAATATTTTCCTATTTTTTTTGTTCCATTTTTCATCTCTCTAGAGACCTTATTCTAAATAACCAATTCTTTCCCCACCTATAAATGCTGTTGGTCTATTTGGGGGGCTCAATGCCAGTACCAAGCCATTGTTACAACTATGGCTTTGTCTCTCTATTAAGGCAATCCTGCATTTCTGTTCACTTTCAAAATTACCTTGACATTGAATTTACAGAGTAATCCAAAATGAAACTTAATTGTTAGCATAATTGGCTGATTTGTTCTAATTATGATTATGTCTCCATTTATAATTATTTTATGTCCCTTAATAGAAATGTTTTATCTCTTTCTGCTAGGATCTTGTACACACTTTATGAGTTAATCACTTAAGTATTTTATAGTTTTTGCTCTGTTGAAAATGGTACCTATCACATTTTTTAGTTGGTCTTTACTGGTATAGAGAAATACTATTGAATTTTGCACCCATTAATCTTACAGACCTCTCTTTGATTCTCCATAAAATAATTACTTTTTGCAAATAATAAAAATGTAGCCTATTCAAATAAGTCTCCATACTTATTTTTTAACTTATTACATCATTCAGGACCTGCTGTATTAAGCACTGCACCCAAAGTGGTTGTCCTTGCCTCTTCCCCAGCTTCAAGCAGAATATATCCAAAGTGATTTTGTTAAATAAGCCTCTTGGCAAAGAACTTTTGTCATCTAGAAGTTCCCTTCTAATTCCAGCTTTCTATGAAGTATATATTCTCAGGGAAATCCGACACAGCACACAAGAGAATGTTTATCACAATTTACAGAGTGTCAAGAAAGTTGCAGATGATCTTGTATTCATCACTATGGGAATGGATATGTAACTATGACTTAAAGATACTTATATAATAAGAAAAATGCACAGATTTGCCCAAGTTACCACTTCAAGTATTCTTGATTTTTTTGCATATATTCATATTTTCATTTGGTATCATTTTCTTTCTGCCCAAAGAAATTCTGCTTACCTTTCACATAGTACAGATTTGCTGGTGATAAATTTTTTCAGCTTTTGTATGTATGAAATAGTATTTACTTTTTCTTTGTTAAAAGCTGTTTTCTGGGTAAAGGTTCTAAGTAGGTTTTTGTTTCTTTCAGTACTTTAAATGTTACACTGTTTTCAGACAGAAATCGGCTGTCACCTTTGTCTTTCTCTGCACCCGTGTGACATTGTCTCTGGCTGCTTTTAATATTTTCTTTCTAACACTTCATTGTGATGTGCCTTGGTGGTGTTTTCTTGTTTCTTTTGTTGGAGTTCTTTGAAATTCTTATATTTGTGGGTTTTCTGATGTACATCAAATTTGGGAATTTTGAGCCACTATTTCACTGTTCCCTCCTCTTCACATGAAAGACCACAACTACGCATGTATTAGGCTACTTGACATCTGACGGTTCACTGATGCTGTTTTCTTTTTTTTTATCTCCTTTTCTCCATTTATTTTCTTCTGAAGAGTTTCTGTTAGCAGTGTTTTCCAATTCACTAATCTTTTCCTCTGCAATATCTCATACAGTGATTTATTTTTAATCTCACGCGCTTTAGTTTTAAACCCTAGAAGTTTAATTTAGACTTTTCAAAGTATCATTGTGTCTCCACTTAACATTTTGAACATATCACATGGTTTAATAATTGCTTCTGTGTCCTCATCTGAGAATTTTAACATCTGTGTCAGTCTTGTTAGTCTCAATCCCATGATGACAGATCGTATTGTCCTGCGTTTTTGCGTGCCTGATAATTTTTGATTAAATGCCTGATATCCAATTTTATCTCATTGGGTACTAGATATTTTTGTATGCCCATAAATGTTGTTGAGATTTGTTCTAGAATGCAGAGAAGTTACTGATTAACACTTTGGTCATTTCTTGCTTTTAACATTTGTTACGTAGGAATGGGGACGTGATTATTTTAGGGCTAATTATTTCCTACTACGGGGGTAAAACCCTTCTGGGTGCTCTACTCACTGTTCTCTGAATGGTGAGGTTTTTCAAACTGGGCAGTGAGAACAGTCACTGTTTTGGGCCCTACGAGAGTGTAAGGCATGGGTTTCCTTCTATAAGGAATTGACAGTCCTTTCCCTGGCCTCAGTGGTCCCTTCACACACACATGCCCTGAGCTGTGCTCTGCAGTGGGCACCCCTGCTCATCTCGGGGTCCTGTTTCTGCACCCTTCACTCCTCTACAGTGCTCCTCCCTGCAACCTCGGCCACATCGGTCTCCCAGACTCTCAGTTCCATGTCTTCATCTCAGGGACTCTCCCAGGATCCACCTGGGTTCCCATGCCCTAGAAAGCTGTGCAAATCATTGGGATCACTCTTTTCCATTGTCTGATGTCTAGTGCCTAAACTAGACATCTAGTGGCTAAACTATTTCTGTCTGATTTTGTTTAATTTGTTGCAGGCCATTAGTCCCATTATTTATTCTTTGTTGGCCAGAGATCATTTATGTGAATTTTAAAAGCATAACAATACTACATACTTCTTAATAATAAAAGTATAGAAGGGTATTGCTTGAATGGATGTTGGAGGGACACGGGAGGAGTGGAGATGGCAGATGAAGGGAGCGGACAGGCACTTTAATGGGTGAAGCTGACTGGTGATGATCACTCATCCTAACAGTGGAAATACAATCAGCTCTATGACAGCAAGAGGCATCCAATCTTTTTTAACAAGTTAAGGATCCAGCTCACATAATTAAAAAAAAGAACAGAAAGAACTATAACAATGTGTAAATGAAAGTATAATTTAAAGTAGATAAACTGAGAAAATGACATGAAGGCTGTGTTGATCAGTTTGATGGAAGTATTTTGGATTGCATGTGAAAACCCCACACTGTACCCCAGAAGTGCATTAACGTACATAGTTACCATTCAATAAAAAAATAAAATAAAATAAAATAAAATAGATAAAAATAATCTGAAAGAAATCTCTTCTACCATAAGAATCCAGAAAAGGACTTAGAGGCCAATTCTCAAACTTTAAAAGGAACAAAATTCTCTACCCAAAACTATTCCAGCTACTCATTTATTGACATAGAGTAAACTTAGTACCAATGCTTTAAAAAATAGCATTTGAAAAATAAATTATAAATCAGTTGGAACTATTATAAATAAAACTATAATTTTAAAAAATAAATAAAAATATATGTAAAAACTTAAATATTAAGAAACTGAATCTAGCCATGTAAAAACAATAATATATCGTATCTAAGGAGGATTTATATTAGGAATACAAAAATGATTCAAGACTTAAAAATCTAAAACAAAGGGGGAAAATGTGTATTTTGGTACAATAATTTTGCTCTTCAGAATGTATCCTCAGTAACCAATAGACAATTCAATTTTTTTTTTTTTTAACAGATATGTTACTACATTGCCCAGGCTGGCCTCTGACTCCTGGGATCAAGCAACCCTCCTACCTCAGCCTCCCGAGAAACCAGGAGTACATGTATTCATGGCCATGCCTAGAAACAAAATTCAAACTTTTATTCATAAAAATGTTCACAGCACTCTTACCTAAAGGAGTGAAAGTTAAACTCACCTAAATGTTCCACTATAGCACTGATTAAGCAAAATATGATATAATCACTCCATTAAATATTATGTACATGGACAATGTTTACAAAGAATTACATGGAAAATGCTAAAATCTTGACATTGTCAGATTTTTTTTTTTTTTTGAGACAGTCTCACTCTGTCACCAAGGCTAGAGTACTGGGGCCTCAGCCCAGCTCTCGGCTGGGTTCAAGCAGTCCTGTTGCCGCAGCCTCTTGAATAGCTGGGATTACTTGTGCCTGCCATAGCACCTGGCTCACTTTTTCTATTTTTAGTAGAAACAGGGTCTTGTTCTTGCTCAGGCTGTTCTCAAACTTTTGAGCTCAAGGGATCCGCCCTCTTGGGCATTCCCAAGTGCTGCGATTATAGACGTGAACCACTGTGCTTGGCCTATTGTCAGATTTTCAAATTTAGATCTCACTGAAGTTTAACCTGATCACTTTAATCTTGAAACCCATTTCCATCCCCAAACACACCCTGGTATTCCCAATCTGCCTCACCCAGCTCTATTTTCTTTCCTATGTAAGATTTATTGCTTTGTAACAAACTGGATGATTTACATGTTTATGTTTAAATCTCCTATCTTCTTTAATTACAATATGATCACAAGAAAAAAATATTTGGTTTGATGCTCCATCTCAAGTACACAAAAGAGGGCCTAGAAAATTGATATTTTTTTTAACATGTAAAATTTTGTTATTTCCAGTCTGTATATGAAAAAATAGGTCATCAAAATGGAAAAAAAATAACTTGATTAACTAGTATTAAACAAAAATTAGGTTTGCTAAATATATTACTCTATTCTTTTAACATAAGCCTCACCTTTCATTTTATTTTATGATGTAGATAATCTTTTATTTTTTTCTGAGCTATTGTGTTAAGACATTTATATTCTACATTTAGAAAGATTCACATGTACCCTTATGGGATGAATCATAGGTATGAGCCCACCAATCACCCTCCCTCCACCCATCCTCTTCCCTCCCCTCCCCTCCCTCTCCCCTCTCCCCATATTCTTGGTCTAAAATTGGGTTCTAGCTTTCCTATGAAAACTATAAATTAGTTTCATAGTAGGGCTGAGTACATTAGATGCTTTTTTTTTCCATTCTTGAGATACTTTGCTAGGAAGAATATTTTCCAGCTCTATCCATGTAAACATGAATGAGGTAAACTCTCTATCTTTCTTTATAGCTGCATAGTATTCCATGGTGTACATATACCACAATTTATTGATCCATTCATGGGTTGATGAACACTTGGGCTTTTTCCATGACCTAGCAATTATGAAGTGGGCTGCATTGAACATTCTGATACAAATATCTTTGTTGTAATCTTATTTTTGGTCTTCTGGATATATACCTAATAAAGGAATTGCAGGATCAAATGGCAGGTCTATTTTTAGTTATCTAAGTGTTCTCCAGATGTCTTTTCAAAAGGAACATATTAGTTTGCAATCCCACCAGCAGTGTAGAAGTGTTCCCTTTTCTCCACAACCACGCCAGCATCTGTGATTTTGGGATTTTGTGATATGGGCTAATCTTGCTTGTGTTTAATGATATCTCAAAGTAGTTTTGATTTGCATTTCTCTGATGATTAAAGATGGTGAGCATTTTTTTCATATATCTGTAGGCCATGTGCCTGTCTTCTTCAGAGAAGTTTCTCTTCAAGTCCCTTGCCCAGCCTGAGATGGGATCACTTGTTCTCTTCTTGCTAATACATTTGAGTTCTCTGTGGATTCTGGTTGTTAAACCTTTCTCAGAGACATAACCAGCAAATATCTTCTCCCATTCTGAGGGCTGTCTGCTTGCTTTGCTTACTGTGTTCTTGGCTGTGCAGAAGCTTTTTAGTTTGATGAGGTCCCAGTAGTGTATTTTTGATGTTGCTTCAATT
>CAUYQV010083009.1:0-56107 GCA_963574575.1 Galagoides demidoff | reverse complement strand
GCCATGGCATCACAGCTCATAGCAACCTCCAACTCCTGGGCTCAAGCGAGTCTCCTGCCTCTGCCTCCCAAGTAGCTGGGACCACAGGCGCCCGCCACAGCACCGGCCATTTTTTGGTTGCAGCCATCATTGTTGTTTGGCAGGCCCGGGCTGGGGATTCGAACCCGCCACCTTAGGTGTACTTGGCTGGCGCCTTAGCCAATTGAGCCACAGGCGCCGAGCCTGATTTACAGTTTTTGACTGAATAAAGAGACCTAACAGGCCAGCACTACAGTTGGTAGCTGCACCTGAGAAGCTTCTAGCTATGGTGCTCGCATCCATCATCCCATCTGAGACTGCCTCTGAGTTTTTTCTCATGTCAACTGCCCTCAGTGCAAATCCTGCAAAAGTTATGGGGACCTAGGCCCTTACTGATTGGGTGTCAGATTGTTTGCATTTATAATCCAGCTCTGATCTGAATCAGCTAAGCCTATGTAGGCTCTTTGAGACTCAGTTTCCTCAGCTAAAAAGTGGAAATAACAACAATTCCCACTCAAGGGATTGTAATGATGATTGGCTGAATTATTGCATGACAAGTGACAAGCATTCCAGGACTGGAATATCACCTGTGGCCAGTAAATGTGAGTTATTAGACAGACATTGTTTTACATTCTTTGTAACATATGTAGTCCATATAGGAGCTATTTTTAAAGAAAATATTTGCTAGCTTTTATTCCTGGCAAGTTAAAATCAATTCAGATATTCAAAAGACCATAAAAGTTTGGCTTTTGTAATATACATAATTTTTCTGCTTTTGAATATGAAATAACCAAGAAACCTCAATCAAGAATCCATTTTGATTTTGAAGAGCCATTTCAGGACAAGAACATTTTAGAGAATCTTCCTGAAAATAGTTTGGTGCTAAGGGGCACAACTACAACAGGGACCTTACGGAACGAATGCAAACTTGTAACCTAATCTTTTGTACCCTCGTAATAATCTTAAGATAAAGATTATTAAAAAATATAAAAAAGATAGTTAAAAAAATAGTTTGGTGCTGCAACTACTGTAGCAATCATTAACAGTTTGTGTCAATACATTTCTTTTTTTTGAGACAGAGTCTCACTTTATTGTCCTCCATAGAGTGCTGTGGTATCACAGCTCACAGCAAACTCCAACTTCTGGGTTTAGGCCATTCTCTTGCCTCAGCCTCCCGAGTAGCTGGGACTACAGGCTCCTGCCACAACGCCCAGCTATTTTTGTTGTTGTTGTTGTTGTTGCAGTTTGGCTGGGGCTGGGTTCAAACCCGCCACCCTTGGTATATGGGGATGGTGCCCTACCCACTGAGCCACAGGCACCACCCCCAGTGTGTCAATAAATTTCAACACACCGAGTTACAGTCACTTTTTTTCCTAACAGAAATCTGTTCTTACTTGAGCTGAGTTCATCAGCTTCGGGCAGCAATCCTTTCCCATTGCGTTTTCATGTCATCGCAGGGAAGCAAATGATGAGGCTTAAAGGAGCTTGCAGGTGACGAAAGGTGCTGTGAAGCAGATGTTCAGGGGGAAGCTGACCTCCCAAACTGTACGCAGTTCTCGTTACTAACCTGTTTCATTCATTCCAGACAAGAAAAAATGTTTAGGAATGAGTTCCAGTATATACCTACTTTTTGCTGTTTTAAAAAATGCGTCACAAAGAGTGTGCAAATCCTTCTCTGACTAATAAACTTATACAAGAAATATCTTTTCACCCTTATACTGTCAAAACTTGTTTATTGTCTTATGTATGTTGGGGGTTGTAATAGCACCAGGCAGCAAGTGAAGCTGGACCTGGCCCATACCAGGTATTATGTGTTGCCTGAACCGACCTACAGTTCCAGGTAGAGCAAACATTTATATAACGCTCAACATGTACTAGGCACTGGCAACACAAAGATAAGCAAGACATAATCTCTTTCTTCCCAAAAGTAGTACTGTAGTGAGTAGACGTCTTTATAGCAGAGGAGCTACAATACAATGTCGTAAAGGTTTTGATGGAAATATAAACAAATAGCTTTCAGTCCTCAGTGGACAGCACATCCACAGTTAGAAGTTTGCCAAAGGAAAAAGGGAATGAAGACAAAGGAAATAGAAGGAACAGTTTGCAAATAAGTACAGAGGTTTTTTTTTTTTTTAAGAGACAGAGTCTCACTCTGTCGCCCTCAGTAGAGTGCAGTGGCATCACAGCTCACAGCAACCTCCAGCTCTTGGGCTTAGGCAATTTTCTTGCCTCAGCCTCCCGAGTATCTGGGTCTACAGTCACCTGCCACAACACCCAGCTATTTTTTGTTGCAGTTTAGCCAGGGCCGGGTTCAAACTGCCACCCTATGGGGGGCCGGCACCCTACTCACTGAGCCATAAGCAAGGCCCAAGTACAGAGCTTTTAAAGGATGTTGTCATTTGTGATGTGAAAGAAGAAAGCAACGTGGCAGAAAATGGAGCAGCAGCGATCCACTGGTCCCATTTATATGGGCCGCTGTCTATGGTGCTAAGTCTAAGGATGTCCACATCAACCTGTGAACCAGGGGAGAAAGAAAAGCTTTTAACCAAAGGTGACACGAATAGAGTTTTTAAACAAAACTTGGGTGAAATTGCTAGAAGCAGGGAGTAGGCCATAGCATCAAATCTCCCACTTTCACAATCTTGAGCTCGCATTCACTCTGAAAATACAACAAGAAGAGATCTTAGAAGCCCTATGGATTCCCACACACGTGTTCCATGGGAGGAAGCCAAATGGAGCCACATGCCTGAGTGAGGAGCCAGGCTGGCTCCTGGTCTGAAGTACTTTCTACCACTATACTCTGGTGGTTTGTTCTGGTTTGTGAAAGCAAATCAAATTGAGAGTGGTGCCCCGCTCACCTGCGTTGTGTGTACAACAGAAGATTTCATCAGGACAAATGGATAGTCAAATGAATTGTGATATTCCTGGAGGAAAGAATGGAATAAAGTTTCATTCGATTTGGACTTGATTTATGTTCTTTACACCATCTTCGGCATGAAAGTGATTTGTTTGACAATAGATTCACGTTTTAAAAGCCTACTTCATATACAGACGTAACAGTTAGGAAACTGGTTGTAACTAGTAGCCATCTGCTTTATTTTATATGAATGGGAAAAATCATCTCTTTTCCTTGATTTTCTTTGCAGGCTAAGCTTGTTTTAATTTACCTAACTCCAAGCTATTCCTCTTCAGAATCTTGCAATGTATTATAAATATTTTAGATAGTTGCATTGAAGAAAAAAATATAGGTGGCAAAAATTAAATGTGTATTTGTTAATAGATTTGTCTAATCTCCAAGGTGTCTATTTTAACTATTAAAGGATTTTTAATATTTTCCCAGAAAGATCTGTTTTTCAAGTTATCTATTTTAACAATCTGATAAAGTTGGCCCTTTTAATATTATTTAATTTGAGCTTTATAGATTTGCTGCTAGAGAAAGCAGCAAGGGAATACAAACTGTTTTAGCCAAGGAAATAGTCGCCAGAGAAAAAGAACGGTCTTAGTCTTTATCTTCTAATTCAAAGAAGGATATATTTTTAATATAAAAATAAAATCTCCAACATAAAAATTTGCAAATAATCTTGGAGATGATTAATTTTCATGTGGCTTTTTGTGGCAAACACATGTCATAAGATCATTTTAAATATGAAAAAGAGTTCATTAAAATGAATCTATTACTTATAGATATGCAACCTCTTAGGGCTTCTTTATGGAAAACAATGGGTAGTCCTACTGACAGGAAATTAAACTGGTCTTAGCGAGGGAACTCTGGCATTTTAGTCTTTAAGTCAACAAATGCAGATCCAGGCACACCTGACTGGCTTTTATAATCAGATCAGATATTCTTCAGCTTGGATTTAATACCCCAAACTGTTCACACACATGGAAGGAGTAGAGGTTTTGAAAGTTTGTTAGATAATTTTATTATTGTATGTGAGGAAAATGTATATTTCTGAACCACTCTGTAATTATTCTGAGGGCCAGAATTATCTAGATGGGTATTTATTTGCTACATCCCTAGTTTACCTTGTGAGCATATAAAGCATTACTCATGCTGAACTAAAGGCTACCATTCTCCAACTAGACCTTTTATTATTGCTATATATTGAGTGTTATAATTTGAATACAGTTTTTTTCTTTCTTGAAATGTGTATACATTTTTTGGCACCCTCTGTATCTTGTGTGATATAGACAAAATTGGGTCATATATAAGGTGACCAGATTTTAACATTGCAAACTTTGCAAACATTGACAACAGTGCAAACTTTGATAAACAGGTCTTGATAATCAGTTCTCAACAATTATTTGTTATTATTAAAGTTTAACATTATAAATTTAACAAAAATAATATAAAACTCATATCCTGGCAAAATAGCCACATGGCAACCAAAAACCATATATTCCCTTCCTTTTCTCCCACATTCCCCAGCTTATCGTGCATTCTTACCAAAAAACAGGGCTTTTTAAAAATGCTGTGGGACACAGGACAAATTGTTAAAAATTGGGACTGTCCCACCAAAAGCGGGACATCTGGTTACCTTAGTCCTTGGAGGCTGGGTATGGTGACTCATGCCTATAATCCCAGCACTCTGGGTGGCTCAGATGGGATGATGGTTTCAGACCAGGAGTTTGAGACCACCCTGGGCAACATAGCAAGACCCTATCTCTAAAATTTTTGGAAAATTTTTAAAAAGGTTTGTAGGGCATGACGGCACATGCTTGCAGTCCCAGTTACTTAGGAGGCTGAGGCAGGTTGTACTCTAAAAGAAACCCACAAAAACCCTACAAAAAAGATATCCATGCAATGACAATTTCTCATTAACTTTAAAAATGAATTCACCTTAAGGGAAATGCATATTCATTCCTTCTTTAATTTATTGATATTCAGCAAATATGTATTTGTTAAGTTCTGAGTATTTGTCAGACATTTGCCACAATTCTGGATGTTGAGTGATGAACGAAATAGATAGGTAGTAAAAGTCTGTATCAGAAGGGAAACTTGTTTGAGTGAGGCAAGACAGACCTATTGTCTCGAGCAAATATATAATATAAATGAGTAAATATATAATATATTACGTGGTAAAAACCATTATGTAGAAGAATAAAACTGGGTAAAGGGGGATGAAAAACAGAGGGCTGGTGTGTATGCTATTTTATGTGGAGTGGTTAGACAATCTTTCTGATAAAAAGATAATATAAGCAACGATGTGAAGGAAATGAGGCAGACCCAAGGCAGAAATCTCAGGATAGTGGTTATTGGGCAGGAGAACAGCAGGAGCAAGAAAAGACCTGAGTGTGTGTTCATGTTTTCATTCTCTACAGAAGAAAAGATTGGGGAAGAAGAAGACACAGGTAATCACAGCAGTCCCAGACATGGTAGTGGATGGTGCCAGGATTTGGACACTGGATTACAGAGATATGGAGGAGTAAAAAGAGGATTTAGATATATTTGAGAGAAGAGCCTTCTAGGCCAAGCCAAGGCCCTTAAGAGAACATGTCCTTCTGTGTAGCAGGAATGGCCGAGAAGTCAATGAGGTTGGGACGCAGAGACATCACTCCATGAGATGAGGAGATGAGGCCTGAGAGATGGTGTGGGTGAGGGTGTGGGGGAGCAGCCTGTGCAGGCACTTGTAGGTCGTTGTAAGGCCTTTAGATTTTGTTCTGTGTGAACGTTTTGAGCAGAAGAGTGACATAATTTTATGTTTTCCAAAGACACTCCTCTGGCTGCTGTGTGGAGAACATACCATACGGTGGCAAGGATGAAAACAGGGAAATCATTTAGTAAGCGAGGTCACAGAAAGATCATGGGGCTTATTCTAAGGTGGTAGTGGAGGAAGGTTGGATTCTGTATATATCTTGAAGGAAGAGACACTGAGATTTGCTGACATGTGATGGCAGATAACATATCAGTGAGGTCCCAGTAGAAAAATCATAGGCATGTAGTCAGAGTAACTGTATTTGAATTGATTCACTGAGAATAATGTCTCCATTCAAAATCTGCATCTTTTAAAACTTGAATGCTTCCAGTACCTTCCTACCAGTACCAATTTCTGTTTGACTTCAATAATGTTGTCTAGAAATTACTCACCCAGCATTCATTTATACCAATAAGGCATGATTAACATCCAAGACTCCTGCATGATATTATATATATATATATTATATATTCTTTTTTTGCTGGGGCTGGATTTGAACCCACCACCCTCAGTATATGGGGCCAGCATCCTACTCCTTGAGCCACAGGTGCTGCCCCTGGATGATATATTTATAAAACACTATATGAAATTTTTGATGCAGCAAATTCTATTATTGTGGTCATTTTTAGAGAATGAAGTCATCTCAAGCCATCTTATCTAATATGACAGATTCTGGTCTTTTGGTGATATTTTTAGAGTTCAAACATTTATACTTAAATATATTAAAGATGTATTGCATTATTATCAGCGATAGTATAGGTGACCCTACCAATTTAAGAAAGGTAGAAATAGAAATTGGAAAACTATGCAAATACAAGTTTCTATCTGATGCATCTGGAAGAAAATTGTCTTGAATTATTAAATTTTAGATATTATCTCACTTCACCATTTGTTGCTTATGTTTCATTTTTCTTAACTCAAAGTAACTTATGTTCGATGGAGTAAAAAAATAAAAATCTCTGCTTCGGAGTGTGTAAAACATTCTTCCAGCAATTATGAATTAAAGGACATGCATTATATGCACTTATTCTGAATCCTATACATTATGGGGTTAAAATTGCAGAGATTTGTAAAAACAGTCACCATGTTATAAAGATTAGGTATGATTTGCTAAGCAAACTGCTATGTATTTGGTATAACATGCAAACACAGTCAGCTGTGTTGAATATTTGCGGAAGGTGAAGTCGGAGTCTGAGCACATCTTGAAGTCATTGTAATTACTTCCTCATGTATGGTATACTGTACATTGTTATTCTTTTAAAACTATTTCTCCAATTATCTAATACGTGGTTTGGGACAATTGGAAAACAGAGAATTTTGATCCTTACCTCACTGCGTAAACAGATAAAATTTCAAAGGATCTAATCTGTTAAATGTCAGGGAAAAGGTTAAATTACCACCACTACCAGCAAAAGCATGGATATTTATTACATTTTCCAATTAGGAAACTAATCAGTGAATTTTCTAAGCTTAAAGGCAATCAAGCAAGAAGGAATCAATGAATAGAATTCAGATAGGTGATGGTTCATTAGTACCTTAAACTTGGCAAACTATTAAAAGAGGATGTAACCAAAATCACAAGGCAAATAATAATATAAGAAAACCATGACACCAAATATGACCAAGGGTTGGTATTTTCCACAAAGTATTTATCTGATCTCATATAAACCAATAAGGAATATGCAAAGACGTCAATAGTTAAGTGGCAAAAGGTAAGAACTGATAATTTTACCACAAAGGAAATAATCCATTTACACTCTTCCAATATTTCAGAAAATAAGACAATAATGAGACATCAGTTTTTGCTTGTTTATATAATTGGGGAAGATTTTTCTAACACATGAAAAGGATAGAATGAAGTGAGCCCCATCTAATGCAGGATTCATGAATGTATACTCACTTTAAACAAGATACGAGAAAGATATTCATATCTTGTCACCCAGATATTATATCACTCCGAGGAATGGAATGTATCCTACAGAAATAATTCACCCTTTCAGCAATTCCTGTTGGCTTTACTGCCAAAATCACTAACTCCAGATTCCAACCCTTCTCACCATCTTCACTCCTCTCACTCACGTTAGTATTGTAAGCTGCCAACCTCTCTCACCAGCACTACTGTCAGTGCTGGCTAAGGCGCCTCAAGGATTTCATACTTCTCCCACCTTCCCACTCATCTATAATCTGTGTTTCACACAGCAATAAAATTCATTTTTCAAAGTGCAAATTACATCATATCATCCCCGGTCAAATCCGCCCAACTTGCTTCCCTTTACAATTTCCAAGCTCCTGACCATGGCCTCCAGGGCTCTCTGTGACTTTACCCCATCTTCTCTAAACCTACTGTCCTCTAACTTCTTCCTCCTTTTGTCTCTTATTCAGAACCAAAGGCAGGGATAATTTCATTGGTCAGGTTTTTTGTTTTTTTTAATTTCAAGCAATAAAATCAGAATTGTTGTAGCTTAAGTACAAATAAAGAATTTATTATTTGCGAAAACCACACTATGAAAGGCTTTGTGGATAAATGAATAAAACCAGAGACACAGACGAAGTCATATATTGCGTCTCTTGTTTCCACATTTCTGTCTCAGGTTCTTCTGTTACAATTTGACATCTTGCAGAAAGCAGGATCCCTGGCTTTTTACCTCTCTTGACTTCATATCTTACATGTTTTATCCTAGTAAAGAATTTCTCCTTATTCTGATTGGAAAAACTCAGGAGAAGAATGGCGAATGGCTCATCTCCAGCAAGGTACCCACCTGTGGTAGGGCATAAAAGGGGCTATGTAAATGTAGCACAACTCCTTTCTGGAGTATACGTTAGAGAAGGAACTAGGGGAAGAAGAATCGCTCTTAAAGGGAGGCTAGAGACACTATTGCTAGAAGAATGGAAGGGAAATGCTGAAAAGTCAAAGCTACTAATATCAATGACTGTTATACTCCTTTATCTATGTGTGGGGGAAAATATGCTTTGAATCTTTGACTGGAATCCAATATTTGTGGGACCAATGACATGTAGGAGGAGGAAGTGGGTAGCAACTTCTTTGCCTGGACTTCATTCCACTTGACGACTGTGTTCTCTCAATTGCCTCCTCTTTTCAGTAGCATTTTCAAGCCATGCTATGTGGCATGCTCCCCTTTCTCTGTCCCCATTCTTCTACCTAAAAATCTTACTGCCTCCACAAAACCTCACTGTAATCACTTGCTTTATTTTTGTCAGACACATTGAGTGAAAAGAAGCAACGTCTTAGAGTTTACAACCCCCTCTTCCCCATCATGGATCAAAGCTTTATGATCTGGCTTCAGTGTTTGAAGAACATCATACTTTTGAAGATTTTACTAGATCTCTTTATTCATCCTACCATTTAAAAAAAATATCTACCATCATGTTCAATAGAGGGGTAGTCAAGAATAAGAGAAATAAATTTGTTGTCAGGTCAACTAGTGGGACTGTAGATGGTAAAAAATCTTAAGAATTAAAATGAACTGTGGACTACATATAATCACCTGGGGAACTTTTTTTTTTTCTTTGAGACAGAGTCTCACTACATGGCCCTGGGTAGAGTGCTGTGATGTCACAGCTCACAGCAAGCTCACACTCTTGGGCTTAAGTGATTGTCTTGCCTCAGCCTCCCAAGAAGATGGGCGACCAGGTGCTTGCCACAACACCTAGGTATTTTTTAGTTGCAATTGTCATTGTTTGGCAGGCCTAGGCTGGATTTGAGCCCACCAGCTCTGGTGCAGGTGGCTGGTGCCCTAGCCGCTGAGCCACAGGCACCAAACCAGCACCTGGGGAACATCTTAAAGAGCAAATTCTTGGACATCCAATCAACCAGAATCAGAATATCTGGAGAGTGAGTTCCAGGAATCCACATTTGTATAAGATTTCTAGGTGGCTTTTGTACACACGTTGATATTAAAACAAACAAAATAATGTCCTTAAACCAAAAGCTGGATAAAGAACAAGAAAATAAGGATGAAGTTATGTAAGTCAAAAGCTGAATTAGAATTTTACATTAGGGATCCTGCATGTCCCTCTTCTACCACATAATGTTCTTCTTGGGTGTGGTCTGAGATGTCTCACTGTGCTGAAGGCAGTTCTTGGAGGGATACAATTAATCTAAGAAAAGTTTGGGAGTCGTCAGTGAAAATGGAAGCTAATGTGGAGAGATGGTTTGCTACACCTTTGTGTAGCCTCAAAGGAACAGGTAATCAATTCTTCTGTGGATATATTTGGAAATGATGAGACATCGCGGGGGGGGGAGCTATTTGGTAGTTTAAGGCTTAGGAGACATATTTAGGTTGAACAGATATTTGGGATCCAAAAGTGTAGAGTTGCATGAAGTCATAGGATACATGGGACCTCCCAGGAAAGAATGTATGAAAACAATAGTGCCTGGCATTCAATCTTAGAGACACCACGGTTTGATTTGCAGGTGGGACAAGAAGAGTTATATCTTGAGTGGTGAGTAAAGTCAAAGAATCAGGAATAAGAGCTGTTGCTGATTGATTGGTGAAAGGAAGGAAGGAAGGAAGGAGGGAGGGGAAGAAGGAAAGAAGAAAGGAACTATATATAGGCCAAATAGGATTATCTTCTTAATGATGCTAATGTGAATTACTTTTAAAAGGATTAAATTTCCTGTGTTTAGAGTAATAACGAAAATCATCTTGGCTATTTAAACAAAAGGTGCCTAAGTGGTGTATAAGGTTTCCAAATAATGCGTATGTTGGGTGGTGCCTGTGGCTCAGTGAGTAGAGCGCCAGCCTATATACCGAGGGTATCGGGTTTGAATCGGCCCCAGCCAAACCACAATAACAGCAACAAAATGCATATGTTAACATTCCGTAGGTAAAGTAGTTGCTGGACATAATTAAAAGTCATCATTAAAAATGGGAAGTTATATTTAATATTTAATTTCTTTATATCAAATTATTATTTTTTGAGAAGTAATAGGAAACTTTGGCTAAAGTGTTTATACACAGCAACATCTTGTGCAGTGTGACATGTTGGAGTACATTTTTCATGAATCAATTTTAATAGGGACCCTGAAAATGGATTAAAAACCCATTAGATGTTAGTATAATAAGAATTTAGAACATGAAAAAAATGACAAAATGACATTTCAGAATATCTGGGGAAAGATAAATCACTCGATAAATGATGGTAGGATAATTAACTATTTGGGAAAAGGTTATTTCCTGCCCTTACATGTGCCAAGAATTTTCTGATAAATTAAATATTGTACAAAAATAAAAACAGATCAATATCAATATAATCTTGGGATAAAGAAGACCTTTCTAAGCATGATTCTCATGATTTTCTACTAAGAAGTCATTTTAAAAAAAATGAAAAGATTTGACCATATAAACAAAAAGTTTCCACTATCAAATATAAAAAAAAAATTGAACATAAATATTACAGACCCATTGTATGTGTTATGCATGCGAATTTCTCTTTCATAGCAACACACTACATGGACACTCCAGGCTTTTGCCAAGGGGCCAAGGCTTAAACTGACTGCTATTGAAAGTCTGCCAGTGGATACTGAGAGGTGGACAAAGGACCAGTTATCCAACCATCTTTGTCCAGGGCAAAGATTTTAGAAAAGTTCTCTCAGAAAGTCTTAGAGCTGATCAATGATGGAAGTGGGGGGTAAAGAGGGCTCTCAGGAAAGGTGGGCTCTCAGGCTTCCTCTGTCCCTTCAGCCAGAGCAGCTGTACTTTTATGTTTTGTTTACATGTCTAGCTTCTCAGTAAGCTGGAACACTTTCTCCTGGTATAAAACTGTTTGAATGACAGTTTTCTATGGTCTGTCGGTTTTATCCCTTGCAGCAATTTAGATCACTCAAAAGTATTTGGACTGTGTTAGCTTAGCTAACCTTAGAAATGCCTTTTATGAATTATGTTTTAATATCCTGTTTACATAGGGGGTGAAATAAAAAATGGTTAATAAGAACCATTTTTACATTTTTTGGAATTACTTTGGAAAGGTCCATTATGTTATTCAATACTGATTTTGCATAAGAAGGCATGAAGAAAATTTCTCCTAACGCTTAGGATAAGAAAGAAGGTTTTTTTCTTTTTTCCCAAGTGCAATTGACATGAAATTTTTAATCAAGGAAAGTAGACAACCAATTAAGTTTCCATTTTTGCATTGTCTATGAGGACACTCTGAGTCAAATTCACTGCTCGATTTTTAGTAATGATCTTATTTTCAACCACTCTTCTGCAAATATCTTTCCTTTTCATGGTCAGTGATCTCTATTTTCATGTTTAATGACCTGTATACTTATGATCCACTTTTATTGTAAGCTGTCCTAAATCTTTTGACAATTAAATGGGGTATACAGTATAAATGATACTTTAAAATGTCATAATCTTATCTTTTATCAAATATGACTCATAATTTCAACTAACTTGCTCACTTTGAATATAAATATTTCTATAGGTATTTGGTTAATACAGTTTTATTTTATTTTATTTTATTTATTTTTTTAAGAGACAAAGACTCACCCTATTGCCCTCAGTAGAGTGCTGTGGAGTCACAGCTCATAGCAACCTCCAGGTCTTGGGCTTAGGTGATTCTCTTGCTTCAGCCTTCTGAGTAGCTAGGACTACAGGCACCCACCACGACGCCAGGCTATTTTTTTGTTGCAGTTTGGCCGGGGTCAGATTCGAACCCTCCACCCTCAGTATATGGGGCTGGCCCCCTGCCCACTAAGCCACAGGCACTGCCCAACACAGTTTTACTTTATACATTAGATCATTCTCTCTGCTCTCTCACTGCCCTCCACCATCACCATAGATTAGTGCCTCTGCATCACAAAGGTCCTATACACCTCCATAGCAGGAAGACTGCTCATTCTAGGTCAGATACTTGCCTTGAACATTTGCTTTTCTCCTCAGGAATAAACCACCAGGCAAGTTATTTTCCTACTGCACAGGGAGAGATTAGAGCAGAACCATGTTGCAGAGAAATATTTTCCGAACTTCGTTGCACAAGGAAAAAAAAAGTGTGTGCATATAAATATCAAGTTTCTCTCTAGGGTAAATTAATTTTTGAAAATCACCGTGTATGCAGTCCGAAGTGCAGCATGTTTTCATAGAAAATGAAAAATTCATTTCAATTGGAGAGAAAGGTAACATATGAGTCAAAAAACCATCCAGACAAGAATTGCAGGACTCTGTTGAAATTAATTTTCTCGTGAATATTTTTAAATAGTGACACAAAGTCTTGTTTTCCATTATTTTACCTCTGTGTTCTTTGTAGGATTAGTGGGCAGTCTATCTGTTTTTATACAGTTAGGTGCTTAGATCAGGGAAAAAAAGATGTACTCTCCTGTTTGGGGGGGTCTTATGGAAAGTCTGCAAATGGCTGGTTGCGTGGGATTCTTAAAACCTAAGGGAGAGGTTATGATACCACAGAGGGCTCCTTTGAAGCCTTAGTATGGACTTCTCTATCCCTTGGGGGAAAACTGAAGGCCTGGAAATGATGGGAAATGTAGGAAAAAGTAGATCTATACAGAGTATTATACATGCCAGTGAAAAAAAGTCAAACTCTGTAAACGAATTTGAAGATGTTTATTCTGAGCCAGGCCAATTTGAGGATCATGGCCTAGAGGCACACTCAGGAAGCCTTGATCAAGTGGACTCGCTGTGATGGGCTTACAGTTCAGTTTTATACTTTTCAGGGAGACAGGAATTCCACAGAAAGTCATAAATCAATACATGGAAGACATACACTTGTTTGGCCTGAAAGGTGGGGCATCTCAAAGTGCAGGGGCTAACGGGTGGGTTTAAAGACTCTTTGATTTGTAATTGGTTAAAGAAAGGAGGCTTTGTCTAAAGCAGTGTTTTTTCAACCTTTTTTTTTTTTTTTAATCTCAGGGTACACTTGAGCCTATAGTTAAATTTCCACAGCACACTTAAATTATGTTGGTCAAAAAAAAAAAAATGAGTCAAAAAAAGAATATCCTTACTGTGCTTTGAACTTCTTTTGAAAATAATTTAATTAATGATCTTTGAAAATTTGGGGGGCACATGTAAGATCCTCTCATGGTACACCAGGATGCTAAGGTACAATGATTGAAAATCACTAGTCTAAAAGCTTGGGCTGGGCATGGTGGCTCACCCCTATAATCCCAGCACTCTGGGAAGCCAACATGGGTGGATTGCTTAAGCTTAGGAGCTCAAGACTGGCCTGAGCCAGAGTGAGACACCTTCTCTAACAATAGCCCAGTGTTGTGGTGAGCACCTGTAGTCCCAGCTACTTGGCACAAGGATTGCTGTCCTCACTGTCTACCTAGGGTGACAGAGTGAGACTCTGTACAACAACAACAACAGGCTTGGAGTGCTTTAAGTTAAGATAGGAAGTTTGTAAGTTAGAGAAAAGCCACCAGGTGTAGTATACCCAAACTCGAGTGATTTGTTATGTAAACTGAAGACTTGCAGGTTTGTCTTGCTTAGCATTAGGCCTCTTAATGAGATACAATGGTTGTCTCCAAGAAGGGGAGGAGGCATGATGAGGCAGGTCTAACCCCCCTTTTCAGGGCTAGCAACTCAGTTTCAGGGTATCCCATTGGCCAAGAAGGAGTCCATTCAGTCAGCCAGTGGAGGGATCCGTAAGATTTTATTTCAGGTCACATAAAGTAAGGCCTGTGTTATCTTCTCTTCATATCAGGACTAGTCAAGCAACTTAGAGGAAATATAATTGACTGTTTAATCTTTAAGTCTTCATTCATTCATTTAATAAATATTTGTGAAATATCTATTAGGACTGGGGATACAGTAAAGAGCATAAAGGACATTTCCCTGCTTTGGTGAAGTTTAGAATCTTGGGCCGAGAAGCAGGGATTAGACAGTTCTCACAGACATACATGCAAGTCAAAGTCTAATATTTTGAAAGTTCAAGTAATCTTACTTAAATTGAGGGTAAAGGTGGTAGTGTGGGAAGTCAGCTCAGCCTGAAGGTGAGTAGGTGACAAGGGAGAGGTCAGAGTATTTTAAGCTCACTGTGCTTTGACTTGATCTTTTGCTAAATACTAAATTTCAAATGTAATGGGTACCTTTCGTGTTACCATAAAGGTGACAAAATGAGGAATCATTTAAAAAATGAAAATTCAAAGCCAAAGTAAAAATCTTTCATGTCATCCTCCATTATACCTGCAACAGAATCATTTTCACCTTCCTACTAGTTTTTGTTGGAATGCTAAAGGCTAAGTTTCCTTATTAAATTCTCAGATCTTACTTTTGAGGATTTACTTGGAAAACCAACGTGAAATAAAAGGTGACAATTTTTCTGGATTTCTAAAAACCCTGGCATTTTGAGTGTTGCCAGCTTTTCTGGAAGGATTCTTAGGCTGAGACTTTTCTAGAACTGACTTCTGGGCTCCCAAGACTATCATTTATTCTGTCTTTGAGAAACATCTTCCATGAAGGATCATTTGTCTTCAATAGCTTTTAGATCTTGACATGTTTTAATTGTGGTTCATCCACCTCATATTGATTGTTTTATGGCCTGAGGCTGAACTCCTCTTTCAGCCTTACGGAGAAAACATCAAGGGAATTCAGCATAGAGCGGTAATGCTGGTCTTGTGGATTATCATATTACAAATGTGTCTCCCTCTGCATTATTCCCACTTCTAAATTTTGCACTTGAATGACTTGTATACAGTCATTTTAGCAGACAGTTATATGCACACATGTTGTATTTATGAATATATGAATGTCTAAGCATCCAGACAAAATACAGAACTGAGTCAATTATTCAAAGGCTTTGTCTGCACAAAGCCAAACATGCAGAAGTTCACCTTTGCCTGCTCCCCCACCTTGTGCTGGAAACCCTGAGAGGACGTCACCACCAAACTTAGTCCCTGGAGGAGACTAGAGGTCACAGCTCCAATTCCAGCAACAGCAACATTTTGCTAAGTCCCATGTTATGAGTTGAACTGCACTCTCCCAAGATTCAAATGTTGAAGTCCTAATCCCAGTACCCCCAAATATGACCTTATTTGGGAAAAGGGTCATTGTAGACATAATTAGTTAAGATGAGGCCATGCTAGAGTAGACTGGGCCCCTAGTCGGACTGATGTCCTGATAAAATGGGGAAATTGGGGCGTAGATACACACTTACACACACACCACCCTGTGAAGATGAAAGCAGAGATGGGATGATGCTTTTACAGGCCAAGAAATGCCAAAGATTGTCCACACATAATAAACTGCCAGCAGCTAGACAAGAGGCAGGAAACAGCACCTTCCCCACTGTCTCCAGAAGGAGCCAACCTGGCTGGCACCTTGATCTCAGACTTGTATCCTCTTGAATGGTGAAATAATACATTTCTGTCATTTCAGCCACTTAGTTTGTACTCCTTTGTTAGGGCCACATTTTAATGACCTCCATTTCAGTTGGTCCACCAGGACTAGCCAAGTCTCTAAGCCCTTTAATTAAGCAAATTTTACCTATATCACATCTCTCAGCTTCCCTCTGTGGCCCTCCATACCCTCTCCCTCCTCTTCCTCTTACGGAATATATATTTATCCCATCCCTGCTCTTTCTACATGGGCGCTACCCAAATGCTTCCCTTCCTTATTCCCTATTAGTTTATTGCATTATGCCTTGCAAAAGCTCTTTCATGTTCTATTTCTTTTGCTTTTTCATTTTAAATAAACACTGATATTTTTAATTCAAACTCTTGGCACAAATATACTTTGAAATCCATCAGCATGAAATAATTTTCCATGCCCAATATCACATCTTTGATTCTTCCTCTTTTCTTTTCCCCTCCCTCATGCCTACTATTTCTGTTCCTCCCCTACGTGGCCTCAAGTCATGGACTCATCACTATTCTGAGGCTATCCGGGTGACTGTGTCACATGACCTCGTGTATTCACTTGCTTCTTTAACCAGGCCAGACTTCTTGGTGTGTGTCTTCAGCCGCATCCCGAAATTCTCTGCAGTCTTCACTTTCTGACGTGTCTATAATTAACAATAATCACATTGCCTATTTTCCTGTTCTAATTTTGTTGGATAAGGTGACAAAATAGGACTGTTGGGTTCTATATCCACTGATGCTATCTCATCTCAGCTGGGCCCTTGCTACTGCATAGCCATTATGGCATTTTTATTCTGTTCTATTCTCCTCCCCCCTCATGTATGGCTCAGGCCTTCCACTGCCTCCCGTCTTCCACTGTGTGAAACTGAGCATAGATGACACAGTGCCCTCACTGTGTAAAGATAGAATTCATTGCATTCCTTCCATATAAAATTCTACTTTTTGTATTCCTCATAATTATCTATGCAGTCAGCCATTGCAAGCCTTCAAATTTGAAGCTAAATTTACTTTTCTGGGAATATTTTCGATACATATCTTGTATTAAAGTATGATATAAGCCATACCCTAAATATGCTTTAAACTTCACCAGCTTCATGCCTATGTTAATATTTCAGAGTTATGAAGGCTGCTATTTTTCATTCCCCATCTTGTTTCTATTTCAAATATTTTTACCTTTCAAAACCCGTCTCTAATGCTACCTCTTCATCAAGCTAATAGTGATTTTTTCCCCTTTTATAACATAACTTCTAAAAGTATTATGGCAATTATTTTATTATTAGAATGTATGCACTCACTTTTGCTATATTAATAGATTCTAAGCTTTTCGAGGGTAGCCATGAAATTTTATTAATCTTTCCATTTCCTATGTTGCCTGCATAGAATAGATACAAAATTAATAGGATTAAAGAAATAATTTAAACTGACTGTTGAATAATGATAGCCTCATAATTTGGTCCATGTTTAATTATTCATCCAGATATCTGGAGATATTTAGGCATAATAATCTCAGCATTGAAATCTCATTTTTTTTTAGAGATGATAGCAAAAAAAAAAAAAGATAGCACAAAATGAATACTTTGGAATTCACCCACGAAACTCAAGTTTTTATAACGTGTGTTTTATTGTAGTTTTCCTTACTGTAAATTATTTCCCAATTCAAAGGGAATTTTGAGGATAAGTGAGAAAACAGGTCTGTTTCTTTTTCTGTATGTAGGTGAGTAAAGGTGTACAAGCTGCCCAGAGTGTGTACCCTTTTGGTGTGTATGTACGTGATACATTTTGTAAATTTACTCGGAATGTTATTTATTGTTTTCCAGAGAATTTACAGTGTAGGCATTCCTTGCCTTTATTCTGTCTGCATCGAGATATGCTAACATAATTCGGAGAAATGCAAATACAAAACCAGCGGGATAAATTCTGGACTTCTCTGCTCTGAAACCTCAAAAAAGCAGCAATGCATAAAACACTGTAACTTGAGAACACAAAAGGAGATTTGTGCCAAACACTCTGTTCTATTTAAAAACACACACACACACAGAGTGATGGATGCTCTCTGTAGTGCTTTCGTGTGTTACTCATCTTTTCTGCGATATGCCTGGGAATTGCTGGTGTACCAGTCCTCACTTAATCATCCTGCTCCTTGTGTTTTTAAGTGCCTCTTATTCTTGCTTTAATATGCTCTTTTTATATGCTTATTAATATGCTTTAATAGTCTTTTATTCTTGCTACCCGAGTTGAAAGATGGAACTAGAGTGTCTACAAAAGAGTTTATTTGGGAGGTAACTCTTAACATTTTATTTTTTTATAGTCTTAAATCATACATAGTTGACTTGGTAAGGCTTTCTGTTGTTAAAGGAATAAAGTGTGTGCTTTTGAATTGCATTAATCTAAATTTGCATTTCAGTTCCACCATTTATCCCCAGTGACTTTGAGCAAATTGCTTAACCTTTCTCGGGTTCAATTTCCTTATCTTTAAAAAGGAGATAATAACATTTATTTTGCAGGGTAGTTGGGAATTTTAAATGAAATCATGTATGTAAAGCACATAGAACATAACTAGTGCTTAATAAACTGCATTATTCTGTGTCTGCTTAGGGAAACACATGATAATAACTTACATTTAAGTGCCCTATATTTCATTGTCCATAAATTCTCTTTGTGCAATGCTAATGATTTATAATCACTTATCAAGTTCAGCTCATATCATTTCCACCACTTTTCTCTCCAACTGCAACTTACTTTTGAAAGGTGCTTTCTCTGGGGAAATGGAAATGTGCTCCTAAGGTTCAGGAGCAGTCTAAGGGGAAGGGGGCGGGGACAAGATACAGTCTCTTCTATTCAAGTCTTACACAACTTGCCCACATTTCATTGTCCTTTTGTCTTCCATCTCCCCAGGGTGTTATTGCTGAGAAATAAAACAGCAACAAAAAAACATCTTTAGTGCCAAAGCTGGGAGCAATGTCTGCTGTGAAGTTCTGGACAAAGAGCAATGTAACTTCTCACACGTCAAACTCCTGGTTCCACCCAGGATTAGACATCGTCCTGGACTTGTCGCCTTAGAAGAGGAGAGAAACTACTTAGGAGTCTCTTCAGAAAAATCTTCTCGGGTACCTTAAGCCCTTTTTCCAGGTGACTGATGCTGTTTCATTTTGAAGAGACAATTTCCTTTTAGGTTTGCAAGGAATAAAGTTTATGCAGGACATATAAACTTCAGATCACCTGGGGGAGGGGGTCACTATAGAATTTTACATGGATTAAAAATCAGAAAGTGAAGGTTTACAGTCTCGACCTTATAAAATGTTTTGTGACTATAGGTACAGAGGAACTGATAGCAGTCTGAAAAATCTGGGGGATGATGAATATAATTTCAAAGCACCCAGGAAGGGGGTAAAGCAAATTAAAAATATCTTTGTTCTCTTCTGGTCCTTCCGGTCATATCTGTTGTACCCGCTGTCCTCCTAACACCTCTCAAATGGGGATGATTTTGGAACAGAATTTCCAAAACCCAGCTTTTTGATAAAACTTCCTATCATATTCGGTAGGAGGAAGGCATGGCTACCAAAGGTCATCTTATTGTAAGTAGAAGGTGTCTGGGAAGGTTGGGTTCCATGTCCTTACCAGGCACTGGATAAACACCATAAACTGTATCAAACTTACTACATCAACCCTCTACATCAGAGGGTTGTTTTAATTTAAACAGTGCATTCTTTTTTAAAAAAAAAAACCCACAGTGTTTGATCCTATGTAGAATTAGTAATTTTAAAAATAAATGCTCTGCATACTTACTTTTATATATGCATAGAAAATATTTGGAAGTGTAGCCAAGAAATTGTCAAGAATGGTTTCCATTTGGGGTTTGGTTGAGATGAATTTTTACTCTGTCCAAGTATAATACAGGTACATATTAGTTTATGAAAATTATATATATGGTTTGTAATGTAAACAAATGCAAAGCAAGCATCGTCAGCATTATACATTCTTATTCTTTGAAGTCTTCAGTTACTCCACCCTGTGGGATATTTCAGACCATGTAATGCTTCTGCTTCACATGTCCCTTTGGTTTCTTTATCCCTCTTTTGCTTTGCAGTTGACTTACATTTGATTCAAAAATTTCTCTTTTCCCCCTGTAAGGTAGAACAGTTTCTCTCTCTCTCTCTAAAAGTTTTAGATAGGATTGATCTAATTTCAGACCTCATCTTTTCTAAATAACTTTGAAGGTATCTTAAACAATAGATAAGTATCACTTCTATAATAATAAAAATGTATTTTTCAAATAGAAAGATGATAATAGTTTTGTGGTGAGTGAGGTACAAGTAGAGGCTTCTGAGCATCAGACATTTTTGTTGCTGCCCTGGGACAGGTAGTAGCAAACCAGAGTCCAGATTTGCTGGTGCTGACTAGGAGAGGAGCCTCATCTTAGAAAAGCTGAGTGACTGGGAAGAATACTAGAGCAAGAACTCTAGTCCAAAGGACGAGTCACTGCAACTGAGTACAAATAGGTAGAATTAGGGTTTAGGAAATACCAGAAACTTACTGACATAAACTTGTCATGAGGATAAAAAAAAATGTGATAATAAGGAACTAAGCTCTATATTCCCAGTCTTAGATGTAAACTGGAAATCTGCAGAGAGCTTGACAAGTATGATTCTGGATTCCCACCCTGGCTCTGGATTTTATTGGCCTGGGGTATGAGTGAGGCATTGGGCTTACCCTAGGAGTTTCTAAAATGCAGCCAACTTTTAGAATCACTGTAGTGGGTTATATTAGTGCCAAATCACCTAACAAGATGGATCTCAGTAGTTGAGGCAGAGCTGAGGCTGCGGGCGAGTGCACAGTGGGCTCAGCAGTAGAGAAGAGAGAGCTGTGGATGGAGAGGTGAAGGGCAGGGAGCCAGACACTCCCTGAAATTGGGCTTGAGAGAGTCTGAATGCCTTGGACAGATTTTTCACCTCACTGAAGGTGAATTGGCACTAAGACTAGAACACAGACCACATTTTCTCTCATTTTACCTGGGGCTGTCTGTGCCAGGGCATCATATCATTTCGTTTCAAGTCTCAGCTCTCTCCAAATCTCTGTCACTTTTTTTAGTCTTCTAGTGACTAGTTCCTTTTTTTTTTTTTTTAAATTTCAGATTAATGTGAAGGAACAAGCAACCCGGTCCCAATATCTGAATTTGTTTGGTAGAGTCCTCTTGTAGTTGTGTCCCACACCCAAAAAGTTTGCCATACACCCCTACATTATGCCCATTAAGTGGGAACGTACCAACCCTCTCTTCATCCCTTATTCCTCCTCCTCCTAACTTGAACTAAGTTCTCCTATGTGGGTGAATTAGATCATCTACTGACTTCATATTAGTACTGAGTACATTGGATGTCTGTTTTTCCATTCTTGTGGTACTTTACTAAGAAGAATGTATTTCAACTCCATCCAGGATAATATAAAAGATGTAAAGTCACTATCTTTTTAATGACTTAACACCACTCCATGGTATAAATATGCCACAGCTTGTTAATCCATTCCTGAGTGGGACATTTAGGTTTTTTCCATGTTTTGGTGATTGTAAATTGAGCTGCAATAAACAATCTAGTGATTTTTTTCCTTCTGGGTAGATGCCTAGTAGTGGGATTATGGGGTCAAATGGAAAGTCTAGTTTGAGTTCTTTGAGGATTCTCCATACTTCTTTCCAAACAGGCTTTATTAGTTTGCAGTCCCACCAACAAAAGTGTTCTCCTCTCTCCATATCTACACCAGCATGTGCAACTTTGGGACTTTATGATGTGGGCTAATTGTACTGGGGTTAGGGATATCTCAGAGAGGTTTTGATTTGAAGTTCTCTAATGATTCAAAATGATGAGCATTTTTTTCATACATTTGTTAGTCATGTATCTGTCTTCCTCAGAGAAGGTTCTGTTCATGTCTCTTGCCCAGTGCTAGATGGGATTGTTTGCTCTTTTTTTGTTGATTAATTTGAGTTCTCTATAGATCCTAGTTATCAAACCTTTGTCAGATTCATAGCATGCAAATACCTTTTCCCATTCTGAGGGTTGTCTATCTGCTTTGATTGTTGTGTCCTTAGCTGTGCAGAAGTTTTTCAGTTTAATTAAGTCCCATTTATTTTTTGTTGTTGTTGTTGTTGCAATTGCTACTCAAGTCTTCATCATAAAATCTTTCCCCAGGATGACTTCCTCAAGAGTTTTTCCCACACTTTTTTTCTAGTATTTTTATTATTTTATGCTTTGATTTAAATGTTTCATCTATCTTGAATCAATTTTTGTAAAGTGGTGAAAGGTGCAGGTCCAGTTTCATTATTTTATAGGTGGTTATCTTGTTCCACCAGTACTATTTGTTGAATAGGGATTCTTTTCCCCAGTGTATGCTTTTGTTTGGTTTATCAAAGATCAGAGAACGATAAGAGACTGGTTTCATCTCTTAATTCTCTTTTCAATTTGAAATGTCTATGTGTCTATTTTTGTGCCAATATCTTGCTGTTTTGGTCACTGTGGACTTGGAATATAGCCTAACATCTGGTCAAGTGTTGCTTCTGGCTATAAAGCATTTTTTCTGGTTTCATATGAAATTAAGAACTATTTTTCCAGTTCTTCAAATTATAATGTTGATATTTTAATGGGGATTACATTGAATCTACAGAGTGCTTTGGGAAGTATAGACATTTGAACAATGTTGATTCTTCCCAGCCAGGAGCATGTTCTTCCATTTTCTGCTATTTCTTTCCTTAGGGTTTCCTAATTCTCTTTTTAGAGCTCCTTCACCTCTTTTGTTAGGTATATTTCTAGGTATTTCATTTTCTTTGACACTACTGTGAAGGGAATTGTGTCTTTGATTACCTTCTCAACTTGGCTGTTATTGACATGTACAAAGGCTACCACTGATTTGTGGACATTGATTTTATACCCTGAGATGTTATTGTATTTCTTGATCAATTCCAGGAGTCCTGGAGTGGAATCTCTGGAGTTCTCTAAGTACGAGATGATATCATCAGCAAAGGGCAAGTGTTTGACCTCTTCTACTCCCATTTGGGTGCCCTTGTCTCCTTCTCTTGTCTGTTTGCATAGGCTAGAACTTCTAGCACTATGTTGAATCATAGTGGCAATAGAGGACACCCTTGTCTGGTTCCAGTTCTAAGTGGAAAAGCTTTCAGTTTTACTATATCTGGTATAGTATTAACTTGGGACTGTGGTAGATGGCTACATTAAGTTTATGAAATGTGTCACCTATTCCTATATTCTTGTTAGAAAAAGGTGCTGAATTTTATCAAATGCTTTTTCTGCATCTTTTGAGAGAATCATATGGTCTTTGTTTTTGCTTCTATTGATAAGGTGAATTACATTTATGGGTTTGTGTATGTTAAACCAGACTTGCATCCCTGTGATGAAGCCTTACTTGATTGTGATGTATAATTTTTTTAATATTCATTAGTGAAATTTGTCTATAGTTCTCCTTTTCAGTTAGGTCCTTCCCTGTTTTTGGTATAAGAGCATATTTGCTCCACAGAAAATGTTCAGGAAGGTTTCTTCCTTCTTGACGTTTTGGAATAGTTTCTGCAGTATAGGTACCAGCTCTTCTTTGAAGGTTTGATAGAATTCTAGTGTGAAGCCATTTGCCCCAGAGCTTTTAAAAATAAACAAAATCAATAAACATTTAGCCAGATTAACTAGAAACAGAAAAGTAAAATCTCTAATAACTTCCATCAGAAATGAAAAAGGGAAAGTAACAACAGATATCACAGAGATATAAGAGATTATCTCTGACTACTATAAGAAACTGTATGCCCAGAAATTGGACAATGTGGAGAAAATGGACCAATCCCTAGAATCACACCTTCTCCTTAGACTTAACCAAGAAGAAATAGATCTCTTGAACAGACCAATATCAAGCACTGAGATCAAAGAAACAATAGTTATTAGTTCTTCATTCTTTCTCCTATTTTGCTGTGCTAATTACCCTCATTTAATTTATAAAGTACTTCAAGAATCCATATGTGACAAAGTGCAAATTATTCTTACAGAATTAGCCTATTAAAGTCTGATAACACTTTTACTTGGCTCTGACGTTTCTTAAACTATTAAGAAGGATCAATATAAAAATTTCAATTAAAGTGTCTGTGCTTTGCTAACAAATATGACATACCTTTATGATCTTTGAATATTTATAAATCTGAAATGATAATGTACATAAACTAGAAAGGGAGACAGCAAAGGGCCATTTTTTCCCCCAAGTGGCTAATTATTCATAGTTTTCACCCTCATAAATTTATTATCAAGCATCAAAAGATCTAGTCATTTGTTTTACTTTTACTTTTCAGAAAAATATTAATAGAAAAAAGCCAAAATGGATATTTGATGATGTTTTTGTAATGAACAGAAACTTTCATTTTTGTGCTATAATCATTGTGGAAAATTTCATAAGGTTGACAGTAGGTCAATTATATATACTTATGGTACTATTTTTATTGGAATGAATATTCATTCTTTTCCTGTTTCCTTATTGCCTCTTTAATTATGAACTTTCTATATATATAGCCACAGCTAATTTTTATTTCAAAAAGTTAATTTCCATTGTTTTATAGATTTGATAGTTTACAATTTATATTATGTGCTTCCAATTGAATAATAATTTTGTTTTTGAAGGTTTATTATCTATTTTCTAATGGCCACTTAATATGACTTTAGATTTGAAATTATTATTCGTTTGAAACTAAACACTGAGTACTGGTCTTGTTTTTTCCAAAAATTTAAATTGCTATTTTTTTTCAAAACTCTCTATTGAATTGCTATTTCTGTAACCTGTTTTGAAGTACATAGAAAAATATTACCTATATGGAATTTGTGATTTGCTCATTGGAATTAAATGTCACTAACTAGTTATAGCAAAATCTGCTGATTCCATCCATGCTGAGCCCATGAACAGAAATGATAAAATTTGTTTTAGATAAGAGTCAGTGAATTTAGTACTCATGAATGATGCCAGGTTGGCAACCTTTGAATGAGCCAGATGGACACAGGAGATTTTATTTTTTATTTTAATCAACAGAGTAGAGAGCAGGTGCTACAGGACTACTCACAGAGTGCTGGGGGGAATTTGGCTTCCATTTCTGTTCTAGCATTATTCCTTGTTTTGAAACAACAAGGTCTAGGGATTGAAGGAAGGGAATTAATGGTCACAAGTTGAAAAATTCTTCTGATATGAATTACTAGTATCTGACATAGAGGCAGAGTTAGGCTCACCATCAGGATTTCAATGCTCAAGTACCTAAGGTGTTAGAGATGCTAGAATCAGTTCATTGAGCATCACTGTATCTCAGAACTGAGAAGGATCTTAAAGTCTTGTATCCCAATACCTTATTTTTTATAAATGAGACAAAAGAAACCTAGAGAAGGGAGGAGACTTGACCACAGTCACATGACTAATCAGTGACATACCTATAATCCAACTCCCAATTCTTGACTGAATCTATTATTATTGCCATGACACTATATTAACCAAGGATAAGAATTTTAACAAATCATCTGTTAACTTCCTCCTCAGAATATGAACTTGTGAAAGAAAGAAGGAAACAAACAGAGGAATTCCTGCCTGTTGTCACTTTTGCATCTGGGAGGTCTTTCTAATTGGCAGATCCTCTGATTGAGTTTGCATATAGACTTTCTCCTTTGACAATTAGCATATTAGACAGTAAAAATATTTGCAACCTTATTTAAATTTTCTAATTAACAGTCATTATTATTTTTAAGATAATCTGATTGCATTACAAACATTGGAGAAAACAATTAAGGCAAGCTGAGAAAGAGAAAATCTTCCACAATCAGTCCACTGCTGATCTCTTTTGGATCATTCTCTATTTTAAATACTTTCATGGATCAAAAAAAGATCATCCTCCCAGTCTCTTCATCTAGATCATATGGTATATGATTGTATCCGCATAGCCTAAAAGAAATGCTCTATGTTAAGTGGTTATAGCAGTAAAAATTCTGTCTTCTTGTAACATTGCAGAAAGAACAGGTTACAGGCTGTAAAATGAATGGAAAGAGAAACATGCATAAATGTGGAAATCTGTCTAGGTGTATAGCCAGAACTTTTGCTAAACAAACCTTAAGTGGTTAAAATGATTTTGTATTGCTTTCTTCACATCCGTCATTCCCTGGCAGTATTTCTATCAGTGGCTCTCATTCTTGGCTTGATATCTGTCCTGCCTGGTTCTCAGTTTTGCATTGCTGGAACCATTTGTTTCTCTGGGCAGGCTCTGTCCAGATTGCTTACGCCTCCCTTTCCTTCTCTTTATAGGTCTCTCCACCTTCCCACACCTCTCTTCCCAGCCTGACTGGGCTCCACTAGGATCAGTCAGGGCCATGGCTGACTACAGGAAGAATTCAAGCCCTGCTCTTTTAACTTAGTATTAGAAGATTTATCCCAACTCATCTTTGTTAATCACGTAGCCCTGACCCAAGACGCAAGACTCTTCTAAAAGACTAATTTTTCAGAACAGGGGTCGTGATGCAGAGGGCTTTGGGACTTTTGAGCAAGGAAGTGAGCTTGTGCTGTACCATGTTGCCTCCCTCTGGATTCTTCATGATTATGGACTGCTTTGCTGTGAAGCCAGGTTACCCTCTTGTGGGTCTATCAGAAGCTGAGTGTGTTATTGAAGAATTGAAGGAACTCTGCACTTATTTGTCCTTCCATTTATTTATTTATGCAGCAAATCTGTATTATTTGCTGTTGCCATCCTTTCTTTGACCTCTGTGTGGTGGACTTTTAGAACTGACAGCTGGATCTGTCTTCAGAGTCTCCTGCCTCTCCTTTTTAATTAATTAAAGCTTAATTTAAAGTCCTCAGCAACTCTCAGTCTTCTCTGTCCTTCTGTGGTAACTGGGGTCATATCCTAAGGCCACTGACCTCCTGGAGACATCCTCTCCATTTGTACTCAATTGACTAATTTTAACCTAGACATTTTTGTCTTTAAGCTAGTACTTCCTTTACCTCCCAATCTCACCTCCCAAAATAGCCTTACTTTTTCCTTATTTTCATCTTTCAGGTCTAGGTTCTTGTGCCATCCAACATAACAATGAATTAATCTGATAAACTGTTATGAGCTGAGGGGAAAATGTTAGGGAGTATTATTCAGCCAACCAATATATTCTGAGGCCTTACCAGTTGCTAGGCAATATAGAAGGTGTTATGGAAATCTGTGGTGAATGAGATGGATGTAGCACTTGTATCCATACATCTTACAGTTGAGAGGGGACGACGTGGAAGTAAAGAAATTGTTACAACACTGTGTGCTGATAATTTCCATGGCAGAGGAAGGACGTAGGATATACATCTAATCCAGAATGAAGATATCAGAGATGGCTTCCTGGAAGGAGCAAAGTTGTAACCAGGTGAAAGGAGTGGTTAGAAGTCAGAATTCAAGGCCAAAGCAAGTAAAAAAGCTCTAAGTAAGGAGAGAGTATGGCTTATTCATGGTAATGGGAAACATACAGTGTGGCTGGAGAATGGCATGTAAACAGGGATTAAAAGTAGATTAGATTCTAGCATTCAGGGAGGCCGAGGCAGGGAGATCACTTGAGGTCAGGAGTTCAAGACCAGCCTGAGAAAAGTGAGACCCCATCTTTACTAAAAACAGAAAAATAAGCTGAGCATTGTGGTGGGCACCAGTATTCCCAGTTACTCCAGAGGCTGAAGCAAAAAGGATCGCTTGAGTGCAGAAGTTTGAGGTACTATGAGCTAGGAGGAAGCCATAGCACTCTAACCAGAGCAACAGAGTGAGACTCTTTCTCAAAAAAAAAAAAAAAAAAATCCCAAAAGATTAGAAAAAAGAAATAGATTAGGTGGTACACATACATGGGGCCCAGGTTATAAGTGATATCGAAGAGTTTGGATTTTATACTAATAGCATTAAAGAGACATTCAAGGTCTCAAATAAGGCAGACACATCATTGAATTTGAGTTTGGTTTTAGAATGCTCATTTTGGTAGAAGTACAGAAAATGATTTGGAAGGAAGGCAATAATGGACATGGCTAATCCAATTCGAAAGCTTCTGCAGTGATTCAGGTGAGTGACAAAACAGCTTGAGACAGAGACATCGTGGAAATCTGCAATCATTCATGCACCTATTTATCTATTTGTTCAGCAAATATATATTGACTCTGTGCCAGGCATTGTGCTGGGTTCTAGGGATTAAATGTTGAATGGAAAAGACAAGGTCCCAGCCTAGTGGGGGATTCTGATTGGTTTTAATAAGTGCTTGGACCATGTACTGAGGTCCCACAGGGTGAGCATCTGTCTGGAACTTGCAGGGATCAACTGAAAAGCAAGCAAGAGAAATAAAAGGCAAGCTCATATCTAAATCTAGTTATTCCACAAATATTTATTAATGTTTATTGTGTGCCAAGAAGAATTCTCTGCTCTTGGCACAGAGGATGTAGTAGTGAAAAGGATCAATTCCTGAGGTCATAGAGCTTGTATTCTAGTCAAAAATTTCCTTTCTAGTCTTCTGATTCCTGAGCATCAGTAGGAAGCCAGGATAGGAGATTGTAATTGAAATTATGAGATAGATTGACAACCAACAGTGAGAAAAATAAAAGCAAGATGACCAACGGCCAGAGAATTCAGGAGGAGGAGCAGGTTTGGTGGGGGATGATGAACTCGGTTTTGTACATTGAGTTTTGAGTTCCCAAGAGATGTCAGAATTCCTCAGTGGGCAGAATGCATAATGGTTAGATACCTGGGCTCTATGTGCAGATTGCTAAGGTTCAAATTCTCACTCCTGTACTTATATGCTCTACTATCTTGGACATATTACTTAAAGTTCATGTACCTCAGTTTTCTCTTATGTACAGTGGGGATAGTAATAGTACCTATGTGGCAGGGATACTGGGAGATTAAATGACCTGATATATGTTAGGGGTTTATAATAGTGCCTGGCATATAGTAAGACTTAGCAGAAGTGTTAGCTATTGTTATATCTGAAGCGAGGGCTGCATATTTGATAATCATATCCATAAATTGGTGTGAGTTGGGTGCAACACCAAAGTGCCATATGTGAGGTTGACATCTTTAACATCACAGATGTTGAAGATTTGCATACTTCTTATAAGAAAGTATGTATTTGCAAACATACTTATAAGAAAGTATAAACTGCCAGCTATCTGGCAGTAAGGAAGGAATACCTTTTCCTAGTTTTTACAAAGGTGCTGAAATAGTTAATGGTGGCCCTAATACAGTTATCAATGCTAGATACATGTGTGGCATGAGATTTCCCAAGATTATGTATGGCCTAGGACAGCACCTTAAACAGTCACGTTCCAGTGGGGGGTGGGTCAGGGACTAACGGCACTGTAGGTTTGTCTTCACATGTTCTGTTGTCCTGCTTAAACAGATATATGATGTAGGAAAGCCCCTTGGGTGGGAGTGTCAGTCCCTGACCCTCTCCATTTGAATGTGACTGTTCTAAGGCTCAACAACCACATTTGAGGACAAGGTGTAACCTGCAAAGGAGACTGAAACAAACAGCCTGGCCAGAGAAATAGGAAGAAAGCCAGATACTTACGGCATCATGGAGGCCAAGGATAAAGAGCATGCATGACAAGGACAGAGTGGTCAGCTGGGTGAGATGGCGCTGAGAAGTCAAACAACCCATGGACTAATACATATCATTGGATTTGCCAGTCCAGATATTCTTGGTGCCCTTGAGAACAGACGTGGTAGAGGAAGCCAGGCTGCCATGGATGGAGAGATGAATAGAAAATGATGTTTGTCTTGAAGAGGTAAGAGGGCATGGTAGCTGGAAGAGATGTAGGACTGAGGGAATTTTTTCCTTTGAGACAAGAGTCATGACCTTTTTTTGTTCCTCCTCCTCCTCCTTGTCCTCCTCCTTCTTGTTCTTCTCCTTCTTTTTGACAGGGTCTTACTGTCACCCAGACTGGAGTGCAATGGCTCAATTTCAGTTCAGTGTAACCTTGAATTCTTGGGCTCAATTGATTTTTCTGCCTCCCCAGGAGCTGAGACAACAGGTGCATGCCATCAAGCCCAGCTAATATTTTAATTTTTTTTTGCAGAGATGGAGTCTCAATATATTTTCCAGGATGGTCTCAAACTCCTGGCCTCAAGTGATCCTCCTGCCTTGTCTTCTCAAAGTGCTGGGATTATAGCACTTCGCAAAGTGCTATAATCACTATGCCCAGCCTCATGAACATATTTAAATACTGAATGCAAGACAGCAAAAGCCAGCGGCAGAAGGTTCCAGGAGTGGAGTTGGGGTAATTGATGGAATAAGGCCTCTCATGTATTACACCTTGGGAGATAATGGGATGGGATGTTATCTCCAATATTATACATGTACAATTTAAGTGTTATTCTAGCGGTGAAATTCCTTCTTGTAGTGCAGGAATTGCAGGCCAGGTAAGTGGTAAAAAATATTTTTGAGGAAAGAATCACGTGGATGTAGGTGGTCATCTACTCTTGTAAGGCCAGCCTGAACCAGCACTTGTTCACATTACCAGCTGACACCTTACCTGTAATTGCTCTGCTCTCTGTCACTAGATCAATGGCATATCTTTTTGTTACAAAAGCTTCAAGTCCCTTCAAGTCCCCTAAAGCTGTAATTATTTCTGTTATCAAAGTTTTGTCGTGTTTTCATTGTATGCTGTTTGTTTCTCCCCTTATAGGTATCTGGTTACTAAAACCATAAATAAAATAATAAGTGGCAGCTTCTTCCCAAGTCCTCATAAGATCTGAACCTGGATGTGGCACACGTTCCATTCAGCTAATCTGTTATTTCAGTCACTCTCTGACTATCTTCATAAAAGTATCCAAATGACATAATACATTATTTTTCTACCCAACACCAAAAATATTTTCTCCTCATTCATTTTATAGCTTGTGTGACTTTCAAAACATATGGACATATATAAATACACACACGGATGTATCCAAAGTTGTTTAAAGTTCTTTTCCACACACCAAAGGCTTGCCACATATAAGTTATATGTCCCTTACCCATTACTTGGAATTTTCACAATTTCCTTCAGATCATTTGGGTACTATTAATATTTATGGAATAGGGTATAGTGTTATTATATGGGTCTATTTGTAAATCCAGGTAAAAGAAATAGTGCAGTGAATAGACATGAAAATTTAATTATTGACCATCATAGATTTAGGAAGAATAATTGTAACAATGGAAAAAACTGGACAGAGCAGAAAGTTTTTCTAAGAGATTATTTTAAGAATGATGAAATCAAAGCCCAGAAAGATGATATTGGCTGGGTGACTCAGTAGGTTCGCAGAAGAGTTGGAATTAGAATTCAGGTCTTCCGGCTCTTGGATAAAACAGCATTCTTTGCCACACTGTTATATAGAAAGACATGTTTCTAGAATTTGGCAATAGAATCCATTTAAAAGTAAAAGATATAAATGAACATTCATTGGCCATTTTTGGCCCCACAATACTTATGAACAGGTTAAATAACATTTTTTCCCCACTGACATTTTTCTGTTCTATGCTAATCGGCAAGCTGAAGTGATTTATTCTTTCTTGTGTTAGTAACATAAGAAAGTGGGAGACATAAATACTTCCAGAGAAGTCTTCCAGGATGTCCAATAAAACGCTTCCTGCTCCCCTGAAACTTCACTCTAGGCAATGATTTTGTAATTCCTTTTATTTCACTGAGACAATGCAATGTGCTATAATAAGAATTCAATCTGTTGTGATATTATTGCGTAGGAATATTCATCAGACTCATAAGCTTAGATGCGATTAGTTCTAGTCTCTTCAGAGCCTTTCCGACTCCATTTTCCTATTAACTCATCCCTGATGTAGCATTTATGCCTTAGAAATGTCTTTTTATTTCCATAGACTTAAAACAGCTGTTTGTGTTATTCACCCCACGGTGCCATTTATTTCACCAACAGAATCACGACCTTTCTTTTGTGTTTTCTTTTCAGTTACTTCAGCTGGTTTGTGAGGCTGAGTCATTGAGTTCCTCAGGGCAGGGTGGACAGCCTTGGCTTCAGTGGACCCTTATTCTGCATTTTGTGGGCGTCCCTTCACACATGGGTTTATTTAAATCCCTAATACCACAACATCCTTGAATGTTGTGGTATTACACCATCTTAATTTTCTGGTGTATTCTTCACAGAGAAGTGGCACCTAACAATTCAACTCTGGGTGACGATGACAAGAGAAATAGAAAATTACATTTTTTCATTTGGCTTCTTTTAAAATAAATGGGGTGCAATTTGACTTGAATTTCTCAAAAAATAATGTTCACTAAAAGTTTTAAAAATAATATAAAAATTTCAAAGTGAAGACGCTATATATTTGTGTAAACTTGAAGCTTTTTTTTTTTTTTTCTGACAAGCAAAATCAGTAGAAAATGCTTGTATTGGCAAAGGTCACTTAAAACATTCATTTGAATCTCTTGACCTGAGAAGAATTCCTATTATTGTTGATATGCTTAACGCTGACACAATGGAGCCAGGCTGGTGGTGCCTTTAGCCCTTTTAAGAAAGGATAGCAGGTGCATTGTGCATCAGAGAGGTAACGTTTGCCCCAGAGAAATAACATGTTTTTTAAAATTTCTTCTGCTTTCCAAAGAGCCCCAAATTTGTCCCTCATCTTACCTCCACTTCAATATCAGCTTGTTAAAATTGCAAAAAGTAAAACTTACTTGACTCTTGAATGGGTTTGATACTACAGTGGGTCACTGCTAATCCTCTCGGATCCACAGTACTGGGCTACGCTCAGAGACCAGCACAAGAATCCCTTCCAGCCACAAGTCTCTCCCTCCTACATGCTTGTCCCGCACAGCCTGAGTTACGGAAAAAGTGGCTTCAGGGTAGGTATTTCTAAGCTGAAAAGGAAATCCATACTGTCCTTTATCTTTTGGCACTTTGCAGTTTTAAAGCCAATGAGAATCAAATCAATACCAAATATAGAATGTGCCAAACAAAACAGTCCTAACAGTTGAATACTCTTGCTCTGTTGCTGAAACAACTTTTACCAGGAAGCCTGGGGAGCTGGCCAGCAAAAGGACTTCACTGGATCACTGCACCTCGCGCTGTCAGGAACCACTGGAAGCTTAGCAATGAATAGTCTCATTCCCCCAGCAGTGTCTCATCTGTAAAATGTAATTTTTTATGATATATCTGATCTTTTACTCAAGGAAAGATGCCCAGAATTCAATTACTTTTGATAGGATGGAGCATTTGCTTTCCTGATTTGGGAAACAGACTGTTTCAGGTATGAATTTGTGGGATAATTTTTAACTTCTTGAGTATTTAAAATCTAACAGTGAGAGTGAGAAAGCTAATTAGAGTGATGCTTTTTAAGTGGTGAAATTATGGTGGGAAGGTTGAGATCATCAGCTGTCCAGATTAATGAAATATGCATAATGGCCCTTCCATATTTATAAAAATAGTCCACAAGAACCAGATGTTGCATCTGTATTTATTCACTACTGTCTCACTGTGCTGAAGGGGGTGAAACAGTACTATGTGAGGTACATAACTAGTGGTTGAATAAATGAATGCATGAAAAGAGCTTTATAATAATTAAACAAAATCATTATGATCCCTCCTTCAGAATCAAACCAAAGCCAAGCTCAGTTAGCTGAAGAGAGAAAGACATTACTCTGCGTTTTCTCTGTTATCATTATTTGTCCCTGACTTGTCCAAGTTTTTAATTCTCAGGGCAACTTTTAAAGTGAAGGTTTTGGCAAAAAGAAAAAAAAAACATTAGCTGTAAAAATGGGCTTGTGTCTACATAAACTCTCCCAATATTATCTTTCAAAAACCAAAAAAGTTGTAAAATCAAGAAACTCAACTCTCCAGTTTTATCACTGACAAACACCCAGAGTGTTCATTTCTCTGAGAAACTAAGATGATAAATAAGCCTTTCTTACTCTCACATCCAACTGATGCCCAAATTGTCCCCATTTGTTTTGATTTAAAATAACCATGAGCATGAGAACAATAACTTAATAAAACAATAAGCATCCTCATACACCAAACTCAACAGCATTTATGTTGTTAACAGCCTGTAATCTATTTGAAACAGAATTATTCTAAAATATACTTAAATATACTTTAAAAATCTAGTTGCTATTAGGTTAATAGTCTTAACACATAAAAATGGAATATAAAATTATGGTATTATATTCTTAATAATGTTTCAGAGGAATTTTTTAGTTCCTACATTTGAACTATCTGATAAAAATTACAGTAGAATGTATTTTACAAATGTATATTAATTACTGGAGAAAATATACCAGTGTCAAGACAGTGTTTGTTTATATTTAACAAGCCTAACTCTTGTTCTTAATCTTTTTCTCAATGGTCAAAATGTGCTAGTGTGCCTTTAAGAAAAAATTCTGTGACAGCTTTACTCTTTTCTAAATGATGGCATTTTTGAAATCCTGAGGAGTAATCTATTAAAAAGTCTGATTTAGGGTACTTATTGTAGCATAGATTAAGAAATATCCTTGATTAAAATCATATGTCCTATCTGTGAATATTGTCCAATGTGAAGAATCTTCCAAAATAAAATATATATACTTTAAAAATTTGAATGAATTGCTTCAATATTGCTTAGTGTGTTGATGTGAAAATTGCAGTTACAGATAAAATGTCATATAGCCTTTCTGGTTACATAAGCCATTTGTCTGAAACAAGGGAAACACGTGAGAAAGCATAAATAGTTCAAACCCTAATACTGTTAAAGAAAACTTTAAAGCCCATTTTCCATTAAAAGGTCAGTAGTACACTCATTTACAAAAGAAAGGGCAGGATTATTCCATGTCTACATATGATTACAAATTCCCTCTTTTTCTCTCCCCTCTGACTCCCTCCAACCTGTTCTGGAAACAATGTTTGAGTTAACATCTCAACTGAGACAGAGCAAGGAAAGTTCTAGTAAAAAAGGAAATGGTGAAAAAATTTCTACGATTAACCTTTTTGCTCTTCTGTCCTTATTTATAAATACTGTTTCTACTAATAAAGCATTTATTTATTGTCCAGAGGTATGCTAGGGTACTTTGTGAGGGATAGAAACAGGTAGATGACAAGGTGGCCCATGAGCTAGAGAAGTCGGTGGCGACTAGAGAACCCCATCGTATCCTGCAAAACCACAGGCAACCTAGGCAGGCAAAGACTGAGAAATTAATGTGGGGGAAAGTGATCAAAGATAAAACTAGAATGGGCCTACTGCCTGAGTTGGGTAGCTTGGAGGAAGAAATGCATGCGTGTCTGTATGTTGGGGGATATAGGGTGTGTGTACGTGTGTTTACGGGGTGGTGATAAAGAATGGAAAATAGGAAAGAATGAGAAAAGAATGTGGAGAGATGAAAACAGGGCTGCATCATGGAAGGTCTTCACGGTGGGGTCAAACTTAAGCCACTTTAAAAACTGGCCCTAAGCTTTTTTTAAAAATTACTTTCAAACTTCTCAAACTCTCCTACTTATAAAGATTTGTTTTTCAAATGTTGCTGGTTCCCCTCACTGGAACAACACTACTATTCTCTTTTATTTCTTCTTATTAAGAAAGATTAAGTACATGCTAGATCCTGGTTCATGCTGCTAATGGCGAGATCGATTTAACTACCTTGTCTGTCTTCCGCCATGGAGAGGCCTCTATGGCAGGAAGCCTGGTCTGCATTTTTTTTTGCTTCTGTGTCTCCTCTGTTCTTAATGATGAACACACTATCATGGTTCATGATGATCGGTATAGAGACAGTTTTAGTTGGGTGAAAATAGGATGGTTCTTGGTTGAATATTTATGAGAATCTATTTTGTCATGTACAAAACAGTGTCTTAAAATTATAAAAGAGAGCAAATCTTCCTCAGCAATAATATAGCAGAAAATGTCTTTCTTCTTCCTTATTTTTTCTTCCTGAAAATACCAGTTGTCATGCCCATGGTGGAAACACAAAACACTGGAGCTCCTGCACTGTAGAAAATGCTCAAGACCTCCCAGGTAGAACAAACACAAAAATCACAGAAAAGAACACAGGTCCTTTCTGCCTCAGGGAATGAATGGCATCCCCTCTAGAAGCACTGATGGCAATAATTGCACAGAATTTTCAGTGCACTGCAGATGTATAAGACTCAAGGAAAAATAGGAACATTTATTTCCTCAAATTATGTATTCTAGGCTGCATGACTATTCTCCCAATACCCCTACCAAATAAACTTCTTAGTAGATAAAAAGTTACTACCAGTATAAGAATAACACCTATTCTAGTTCATTCTCCTAAAAGCCAACAACTCACTAGACTCAAAATATTAAAAAGGGTGTTGTATGACAATTATTAGTAAATCATTTTGTTGTTGTAAGTAAAAATATGTACCAGTAATTATAGACCTGTAAATCCAATTATAAACATATAAATTCAAGCTTTGGGTGTAATGAAAAATGAAAGGAAAACATGTCTGAACTTTTAAACTTGAAAGCCACTGTTTTCCTGCATGTAAGGCATAGCTGAAACAACTGCAAAAAGAAAACTAGATTTATATTCATGTCATAAGCCTTTAAGACTAAATCCTAAGCCAATGCCACATTCCATTAAAGGATTTATTAAACCCCCTGTAGAACTCCTTGTACATAGTAGGTGCTTATTAAGTGCCCATTCAAAGGTTGATCATTACATAATTGCAAACTGTGGAGGTATTAAAACGTCTTCTTAAATTTTGTTTCCTGTGTTTGAAATAGGAACTTGAAACGTGTTTGGTGCCCTCTAAAAGAAATCCATGAATTATTTATAATTGAGGATAGAACATAAAAAGAATAAAATAAAAAGGAATAACAGGGCACAAGTATCCATAATTTGGTCATTTGAAATGGAAGCACAGCATCGAGTCTGTCTTATTAAAAGTGCTACTATGAAGTTAGCACATGAATAAAGCTGAAGCCTGGAGAAAGAATATTTTTTTTCCAGTGAAAGAATATTTTAATGTGCTATAGATATTCTCCAGTGTTGATATTAACAAGCTGGGATCATCTCAGGCCTACAACTGCTTAGGCAAAAACCCAGTTAGTTGAAATACTGTAAATGGAAAGTGGCTTTCAGTGGACTGGAGTCAGTTGTGGGAAGTTATATTGGTTAGGAATAACCATGTCATCAGTGTCCTGGGAACATCAGTGACCCAGATAGATTTTTCCAAGCCAGAGGAAAATCTCCTTTATCATACAGTTGAAGGAACTGAGAGGTCAGGTGAATTGACCGTGGCCTGTAGCTGGGTGGCAGCCTGCTTCCTAACATCTAGGCTGACACTGTTTCTCTAAGTGCCAGGAAAATTAAATAGAAACTATATTCACTGAGATCACAACCACCACCAAGTTGGCATGGGAGGATGACAGCAGCTATCACTTTAGAAGATGGAATCACCTTGATAGGACTGCCGGTAAAGGAAGAGGCCAAATAAAAAGAATAAAGCTCCAATGGGATGAAAGCAGGGCATTTCAAATGGGCAAAACAACAGCTTAAAGAAATACCAGTGTTTTCAGCCATGTAAGGCATAGCAAAAACAACTATGAAGACAAAACTCGATTTATGTTCATTTTACGAGCCTTTAAGACTAAAACCTAAGCCAATGCCAGGTTCAATTAAAGGATGAAGTGAATGATGGGCAGGTGTGTAAACAGCTGACCGCGAGTCAACAGTTAGAACAGAGGGAGGACCATGAGGATGCGTGAGCACCAAGCAAACAGTACTTGTGGAATCATTCTGCCAGAACATTCTCCACCAATCATCCCTTTACTGTGCCGAGTTACAAACACGTTACACAGGCCGTGGAGAGATTTCGGAGTAGGGAAAGAAATGTGATTACCTGGGATGGGGCCTGGGAATAATGGTCATCGCTTCTCGGCCTTTTGGCTAAGATCAAGTGTGGGAGGTGGACGTTTTAAAGGTGATTTGACTCCATGAAAGGATTTTATCCAGCTTACAATAACCAGCCATTTAAAACCCCCACTTTATACAGAATGTGACAAACCTGATTTAGTACGGAAGCACATGAACCAGATCTAGGTAAAACTCTCCACCTGGTGTGAGTTGTGTAACCCACTTTTAAAATCCAAGCAACAGTCTTCTAAAAAGTTATTTGAAAAATCAGATGGATTCTCCTGTGTCTGCGTCATACAATCCTATATGAAAGCAGAGAGGGGTGTTAGTACTACTACTATTCTTTGCTTCCTTCTGATTCTCAGTGGGAGAGGAGGGAGAACAGCGAAGGTGGAGGCGAGTTCTGAAGGCTTGGAGCTCTGCCTCTGTGCGCTCACTTTCGCTCCATTAGTCACTAATCTTGTTTGGCTACTTTGTTAAAAGTAACAAAGGCAGCAGCAGCAGCAGCAACGGCCAGCATTTGTGAAATGCTTTCTCTGGGCTGGTTACTGTACTTGTTGCCTTACGTGTTTTGCCTACTGCTATCTTGTGCAAGTGGTTGTCTAATTCCTCTGCTTTAATTTCTTCACGTGTAAAATATGAATAATAGCATCTACTTATTGTGATAAGTGAGTTAATAGGGGGAAAGTGTTTAGAATGGTGCTTGATACGTGGTAAGTACTTAATAGTAATTATTAGTTTCATTTCATCCTCAAAGCAAATCTTTTAAAGGAGTGGTTGCTACTATTTATTCCCCAATTCGCAGATAAGCAAATTGAGGCTCAAAGAGTTTAACTAATTGTTCAAGACCATGGAGCAAGGAAGGGACAGAATAAGGACTTACATCTCTAAATCCCATGCTTTTTAACTTCTGTGATATGCTGTCCCTCCTAATTCAGCACGTAAGCTCCAGCCACACCCCATAAACTTCTCTGATTAGTGGAGTCTTCTGTTGAATACATCACGAGCCTTTTGCTCATCTGGTTGTACCTTCTGCCTGAAACGGCTTTCCCAACTTTGTCAGGCAGATGAAATAACAATTACCCTTTAAGACTTAGTTCATTTGCCACCTTTCCTCTCTCCCCCCTTTTCTCCCACTTTCACAGACTTAATTGCTTGCCTGTGTTCCTTTAACACTTATCTCACGTATCTCTCTTACAGCACTTACCACATTGTCTCATAATTTGTTTATATCTCTGCTGCTAGATGGGGAACTATGAAACAGCCAGCCCCTCACACACCACACAAAGTCAGATTGAAGATGCCAGACTCTCTGCTAAGGGTCTCACAAGGATGCACTCACCAAATCCTCTCAATAACCCTCGGTTCTAGGTGCTATTATAATTCCCTTTTTAGGGACGGGACACAGAAAAGTTAAGTAATTTGCTCAAGATCATACATGCAGTAGGCACACAACAAATGGTTACCAAATTGAACTATGTGTAAGTAAAAAAAGTCAAAGATTTCTTTTTTCACTGAAGAAAATGAACTTTCAATTCAACGTTTTTTTGAATGGAGGAGAAAAGAACAAACTCCTCTTTCATCTATTTAGTCAGATTTTTTTCATCCTTAAAGCTATGGATAGAAACAACTAATTCATTTATATGACTTGCTTCCTCATCCCATCATCTTGAATAACCATATAGATTAAACGTTACTTGATAAACCTTGTTATTTAACTTGAAGATTCTTTAACAGGCCACAGCAAAAGTTCATTATGATACTGTTATGGTGTCTTCAAGACTTGATAAAATAGACTGAGAAAGAAATCAATCCACTTGTATTCTGTATTTCCATTTGTTGCCAAAGAGAATGGGGTTAAGATTCAACTCGTTCCATTCTCTTCGTATGGATATATATCCCCATGTTTAATTGACATGCTGGGGGCTCAGTTGTGGGCTTAGTAAAGACGATATTAAGGAATAATTGTTATTTTGTCAGCTATTCAAAACCCCATAAACTAGAACATGCAATACAGTATGAATTTTAATATTTGTGTCAAGAATCTATTATTTCCCAAACAGAGAAGAAAAAGGAACTATTTTCTGCCTCTAAGCTTAACTTGGAAAACTGTGCCTTCCTGAGAATGATGTTGTCATTTCAGAAGCAGCCGGGGAGCTGGCTGTGAATGCCAGGTGTGAATAATGCCAAACCCCAAATCACCTGTGGCTTTTTTGAGGCCTTTTTGCTAACCACTCAGAGGGAAACAAATTCTCCTTGCTTTCCTCTGGGGGCCTTTCAGGGAGCCAGCCTTTGTGTGTCTGATATGGTGAGAGGAAACTGGGTTTTAAAGCCTTTTAACCGAAAGGGTTTGAACAGCTAATGGACATCATCTTTTTGGCAACAGGAGATGGTATAAAGCTCCTTCTTCCTTTTACAAATCAGGACTTATTTATATAATCTATTTATAAAGTAAAGCCCCTTTGGCTTCAATATATTTTTTTTAGAGCTGGTTACACTGCAGCATAAGACAGAAATAGTTCAAAAACACAAAACAAAACAAAAAGCTTCCCTTTCCCACATTGTTCCAGTTTCCAATACACCTTTAACTAATTTGACTGTTTTGACTGATGGCAAAGAATAATCCAGTCATTTGCATATGATATTTTCATTTTAACCACTATACAGATGATGTAGCATATAAAAAGTTTCTAAGGGTATTGGGAAAGTCACAGAACACTGACATGCCCACAGTTGACAATAACAACAAAAAATAAGTCAGCAATGACTAATTATCTTAGTAGAGCCTGCAATTTCCATTCAAATCATTTCTAAGAAAATATTAACAAGCATGAGAATGATGTACTTTTGCATAGAAAGACAAGCTCACAGGATTTTTGTATCATAACTCACAACTCTGGTAACCATCTACCTTAATTAAGCCTTTCATTTGATTTGAAACATCACCATTTATCATGACTTAAAGCTTCTTTCTTTTCTTTTCAATATGGAATTAATGTAGGCTTTTCTTTTTTGCTTTAATAACAATACAGTCTATGCTACACATGGTCTAAAATAAGGAAACCAAGTCAATTTATCTAATGGTGAATACACAGAAGTGAAGAGTTTGTTTCCATTTGCAACTGTCCTAGAGTAATTCCAGTTCCAATACGACTCATTACCACATGGCTTAGCTGAAAGATACATGTCTATATAATTATAAATGTTTCCTTGTATTTACAATAGAAGTAAATTTTGGATGCCAAACTAACTTTTCATCTGACAGGGAATTAGGAATTTTTCTTGTAGTCCCAATAAGCAGCAATAAACATGTTGAAAGGATGGCAGGCTTCAATAATGAAAGACATGCATTCTCTTTCACAAGTGATGCCCATCTTTGCTCGGGCATTTGGCAGTCCCCCTGGGAGTCATCATTAAGATGTACACAACCGAGTCCTTCCTTTGATTGGGTTTTACCCAGGAATTCTCATACTAACTCTGAGGAAGGTAGGAGTAGACCAGAAAAGACTCATCTCTTGTGAAACTGAAGTATGTGTTTTGTAGAAGTGTACAGTCAGGACATGAAGGAAACTTTGGCATTTAGGTTTTGCTGTTATTTTGTAGATAGAATTAACAACATGGGAACTGGTTCCAAAATACAATGTGTTGATTAATCTAAATATGGATGAAAGGTTCTTGATAATTTTAAGTCAAATGGGGGAAGAGTGTTTATTCTAAGTTGAACAGTCTTTAAATTGTTAGACAGAAGAGATCCCAGGAAGCACTGGAGCAAAGACAGGAGAGAAGGCACTCAAGTGAAAATGGAGAAGTCAGTTTAGGGCCATTAACATGGGTTAGGAGTGTTGACTATATTACCACTGATAACTTTGTGGTGCTAAATATTTATTTTTTTCCCCATCAGAATAAGAAATCTCAATGAGAGACTCTTCTCCTTCTTATCCTTCAAGACCGAGTTTAGTTGCCACCTTTCTCTCTCATCTTTTTTTCTCCCACTTTCACGGACTTAATTGCTTGTCTGTGTTCCAGTGTCCAACACATATTTGTTGAACAAATAAATAAATGAATAAGCAATTCAGGTAGTATTTATGGAAGCAGAGGCAATGGATAAGTGGCCATAACCATGGGTTAACCAGGACAAATCAATCATTGGAAAATGACTTCTATGGAAAATGCCGGTGGTGTTGAAAGTCAATCAACTAAAATCTGAAAAAGATAATTCAGTCAATAGGTTGTCCCATCTATGAATAATTATTTTTAATGTAATCACTCTGGTTAATTTTATTCAAATGGGACCTCTGTGGTGAAGTAAGCAAGTTACTCACCTCGTTCTACCAGTTACTATCTGCGTAGGATTCCACAGCCACAGACTGAAAACCTAGCTTCAGTCAGGCAGCTCACAAATTCATTGTGCACAAAAGGAAGGCAAAGAGATTGCAGGGACATGTGCGTCCATGCAAATATGTCACCACTACTACAGAAAACAATTTAAACACTGTTCACCTCGGTTGTGTAATTAATCCAAGAGGGACTTATTATTATTGAGTTTTTCCCCATAGACAAGTTGGACCATCCCCCGAGGGATGTATTTTTATGGGTTAAAGACTAGTAGCTTTAAATAATGAATATCGGAATAGGTGCCAAAATAGATAATGCTATTTGGTCATTAAGACACAGGGGTGACCTTTTTTGTTATGGTTACTACAATTACTCACTGCTGTACAAATGGCCTTGATTTACCAGGGTTAGGTCTTGCCCACTGCTTTATTCTTGACCTGCAAACGCTACATTAGTTGGGAGTAGGCTGAAATGAAAGTCACTACAACTCAGCCTTATTCATAAATCACTGGGGTAGGTGACTTACAAAAACTGTTAATTCACATAGTTAGGTGAAGCCAGGCAGCTTTCAACTGGTTCTTCCTCTGGATTCCTCAATTCCCCTTACTCCATGCCAGAGTTTTATCTATGCAATGGAGGCTAGTGTTGACTTGCTTTTTCTGGCTTCATGATTATTGCTGAATATTCTACTGCTTGCTGGTGATATTTGAACCTCTAAGCAAAGTTCTTCATAAATATATCATTGCAACTATGATTCTATTATAAAATTTTGAGTTGGAAAACATAATGTTATCAGAACATCTTTCGATAACATTTTTTTATTGTATTTCAGATAATGATTTTAGTACCAACAAGGAGGCTTTATTGCTAGATCCAATTCACTGTTGTGCATTAAACGTTACCTTAGAGCCAGTCAGCTTTGGCGTAAAGTAAAAATGAGGTCAGAGTGCTCATTAAATCATGGCTTAAGCTGTCTTTTTATGAGCAAAACTGAATAGTTGCATAAATCATTGAAACATTTCGTTAATTTATTTTTCCTTATCAGTATTGATATTCTCTTTACAGAAGTACCATAGCAATCAGGAATTCTGTTCCATTAGATTCCTAATATTATTTTTTAAATACCAAAGAAACTCCATAAAAAAACCAAAATAAAACAAACAAATGAAACAACAGAAAGCAAACAAAAGTAAAAACTTTTCCTAGTTTTGTCATAACGTTAATATAAACCATTCTTCTTATGACTTAAATATTTAGAACCCAAATTTCTACAGTACTGTGCTCCAAATTGAAATGTAATATTTATATTAAAATTCTGAACCAATAAACTAAAGAAGTATACATTTCTACATACTTCTTCTTCTTCTAAGAAGAAATAGAGGGATGAATATAAGATACCAAATAATGCTTTTACAGATATTGTATCAGTTTACCAGCTTAGGCTCAGTATTATGCATACATTTCCAGATCAAAAAATACTGTAGCTACAAAAAAATCAAAAATCAAAAATGAAATCATAATAAAGCTAGTCTTCCTAGTTTGTGCTTGCCTCCCAGATTTTAAGAAAAATTGTTATATGCCAAAAATGCAAAATTTATTCCAAGAAAATTAACAGGCTACACGGGTAAATTTTGGCAAATGCAACTTTATATTGAAGTTCACACATTTGTATCTTAAAGAATGAGACTCACAGACTCTAATGTATTTCTAAAATACCAGAAATTATATTATAAGCTTTCACAAGTTAAACTGAAATAATTTAAACGACCAATACACTGAATGTGCAGAAAGTATAAACAAGACTGTGCCTTCAGTAGAATAAATGCTTCACAAATTGTGCAGGATGTCATACTAAGGCTGTGGTCTCCCCTTTACAGCTGACTTAAAATATAAACATATATCAACTGCCTGCTTCCTAGAACGCTCCAGAATGGGTAGCACACCTCAGAGGGCAATCTTATTATTTCAGTGATGTGCACCTTCATTTTCAAACTATGTGAGAAAAAGGAAAAGGAGTCTTAAGTGATCTTTTATGCACTTCCAGATGCACTACCAGGGCCAGTTACCGATCCAATTTCCCTTCACTATTTGCTCCAATGCTAAGTAAGATGAAGGATACTAGATAACCCTTTAAGGCAACATGTGTTTATTCTGCATTATTAGAACTGCTCAATTATGATCCGCTGGTAACCATTAATGTTGCCTCCCAGTTCAATATCTAGCATTTGTAAAATATAAATGAATTGGGAAAACTTTATATCAAATCAACAAAAACCACATAATACAGTTCAGCTAGCAATTTCACTAGTAGATAAGGAAAGTGGTATTTAGAAATAGTAATGTATTAATACAAAAAAACGTAAACTCTAATTGGAACCAATATACTGCTTTGGAATGCTCCCCAAAACTTACAAGGCGGTTTTTAAAGTGTGATATTCCAATAATTCATGGCACGTCTTTAGTGTATTACAGTACTTTAAGTTCCCAAATAGTTTAGTCTTTGCAAAACAATAATAGTATGAAATGTTTTAAAGTCTTCAAACTTCTAAAATTAGTTTTTATCAACACATTTACCTCATGTCGACTTAATTTATTAAGATGTCCAATGCTAATTGTTTTTTTGATGTTTTTTTTTTCATAAGTAGTGATATACACAGCATTTAGCACTGATACTTAGCACCTGCTACTTTCATTTTCTAGTTTTGACCACATGAAGAAACTTAGGGCAGTGGTTCAGTCCATTCTTAATTACAAACCTTCACCGGCAGTCAGCAGGATCACTCTGAGATTTAAAATAGGATTATAGGTGAACTATTGCAAAGATTGCAGAATGTTGCCCATATCCTTATAACTGCTGATTCCATTCTTGAATTCTTCTCAAGATATGGCTATGGGCCACAATTGCTCAGCAGAGAAGGTTAGTGTTTCACAAGGCTAAAGATTTACAGATGCTCCTTCATATAACACAGTAAGGTTCCCTTGGTAACCTGGATTTTCTGCAGTAAAGAAGGGTTGTGCTGAAACAGCGCCTCAGCTCCCTGTTGGAGAAAATGCAGACAAAAGGATTGATTCCTGCTTGGGCAAAACTCATCCAGACAGCGGCTGTTAAAAATCCCCCTGGTACTACAGGCCCTCTTGCAAAAACTCTCCAATAACAGGCCACCAGGTAGGGGCCCCACAAGGTTAGAAAGAGAAAAGTCATTATATAGAACATTCTGCTGATTCTTTTCTCCATTTTGAACTCGTCTAAGACCAATAGCCTTCTTCTGCCTGTGGTGTTTGCATTTTGCCTGATGCCCAGCAAGGTGGGTGGTGTGGGACCCCTTCCAAATCCGGCAAGCCAATTGGCAGCTGCCTGGCCACTGGCTCCAGGACCATGAAAAGTCCAGTTCTGGCTGACTGCTGCTACAAACTGGACTGGCTTCATTTTCCTTCGATCGTGGACAAAAAATATCAGCTTGAGGTAGACAAGCTGTGTGGCTAGGAGGATGAGAGCAAGGAGCAGCATAAATCCTAAGGAATCATTAGCCCTGAAGGAGCGGTGTTGGAAGGTGCATTGATCTTCCTCCCTAATAAATGAGTAAGTGCCCACATCTAAAACCGGGGGGAATGCCATGGCCACAGACAGAGTCCACACCATACAGATCACAGCCAGACACGTCCAAAAGGTCAACCTCTTTGTATAGAAGCGGTGATGGGCAATAGCTAAGTATCTGGTGACACTGATGCAGAAGAGCATGAAAGCAGTGTGGAAACAGGACAAAACCCCCAGAAAGGCAATCACTTTGCAAGTCAGAGTCCCATAGGTCCAAGTTGAGCCATTTTTGACAGAGTTGAATACAAAGGGGAAACAAATTGCAGATCTGAGGATATCTGAACAGCAAAGATCCAACAGGAAGTAGTAAGGTGCTCTATGCAAGGTCTTATCTTTCACTAGCAAAATGGAGATCAAGAGGTTGCCCACCACGCTGACTCCTATTATGAAACCCAAGGAAGTCAGTTTCAGAAAGGCTGTTAGAGGTGAGAGATTTTGCAAAATGTTGTCAGCTGCATGGCTATAGTTCGCCATAGATGGATGGAGGATAAGGATACAGCCTCAGTTAAGTCTCATGATCTAGATAGAACAAGGAAAAGATAGATCCATACATTTTACTAAAAATGTAATCCACAAGGAGAACTGATCCAATCTGCAGTCATGCTTCCTGTTTTCTTCTGTTTGATTTGCCATCAGAATATCTGGAAAAAAAAATGAGCTATCAGTTCTTAAGTTAACAAGCAATGATGTCAGAGAGTGCTAACAAAAAGCTGTTCACTTATGGAAGCAAATAAAGTTTTAATTTTTAATACTATTATTTGCTTTAGTAAGTATTTTTGCTTGAGATTTCAGAAAATTGGCTCGCTTAGTTTTCTCAGCTAGGTGAATTAAAAAAAATGTCCCTTTTTAAATGAATATACATTTGATTGAGTACCTTTAGGAGAGAAGGGATAAAATGTTCCACAGTTGTAAAATATGTCAGTCCAGGAATTAATCACTAGAATTGCAATGGAATCTACAAGATTACTAATAAAGGACAGAAAAGAGACTACCTATATTTATTTAAGGTCTGCCCGTATCTGTCAGTGTTTCACAGGCAGCTTGTCTGCTGATATGGAGCCAAAGAACCCGTGCAAAATATATGTCTTTTAACTCAAGTGCCACTATTCATGCTGCATAAGAGTATTTGTTGATTCATCTTAAAGCAAAATTTCAATATTAGACTTCAAAATTAACAGGAACTTGTTCCAAGATCTGATGTGATTTAATCTTTTGTCTTTCCCTCCCCACCCCACCCCCATTTTTGGCAAATCTTCTCTTTTAAGCCCACATGATTATTAAAAATGGTTAATGTAAATATTGGCCAGGGAAACACACCCAGAGGAATAATGCACTTGCATTTGTAAATTTTGGCTGCCTGTATTCAAATGAATATAACATGAACCTGTATTTCTTGGGCAATTAAGCCTTTCCTATTTACACTGATAATCTTTGTTGTTCACAAGTGGCTTCATTTTAAAGCAAAATGCACATTGTCTACTAGGTCCCTGGGAACCACACTAGGGAAATCGGCTTCCTCCCTTATCCCCACGAACGAAGCGTGTTTCCTTTGCCACTTCTCTCTTGCCCGGAATATGCTGATGGAAACCCAGGCAAAACTGCGTTCGATGATTTTAATTTCCCCACCGGTACATCCCCGGGTAAATACCGATCTCATCATGCAACATTACGAAACCTGAAATCCGCCACCCCTGGATTTATAATGGGGGGTGGGGGGAGTGGAGGAGGGGGAGAGGGAGAGAGACATGCATTACATACGCGAAGATAGGGAGAGAGATTGCTTCTGTGCTGCAAGGGAACGGTTCCCGGTGATTCGCAGTCTGATATTCCTCAGTCTTGCAACGCTTTCCAGAAATGGAGCTCTCAATAAGCCCTACTGAAGATGCATTGTCTGAATGTACTTCCATTATGCAGTTTATTGTCAAAAAAAAAAAAAAAAAAAAACCTCAGGGAGGGCTCTTTCCCGGTGAACCTGCAGTTTCATCAACATTGTGCATCTCCCCCACCCCCAAACTTAACCGCGAGTATATCCTCCTACCTGTTGGTGTTGGATATCCCGACAGACTATAGCTTCTTCTTTCTATAAATTGCTGATTTTTTTTTTTTTCCTTAGTGCCTTGACTGAGCATCCAGGCAGGGCTCGGCGGCGCCTGCGCGCTGGAGCCTCCTTGAGCTCCAGCCGCGTCCTCCCCTGTCGCAGCGGCACCGTCTCCCCCAGTAACGCAGGGGCCGCCGCCGCGGCGGCGGCAGTGGCGAGGGCGGCGGCAGGGGCTGCTTCAGCCTCTGTGGAGCCAACAGGAACCCCTAACCGTCTCCAGATCCGACTGGGTTTATCGAATGCCCCGTTTGGTTCAACTGACAAAATTAAGCTTTTGTCCCCTTGTGGCTGCTTCTGAACTTTTCCCTCCCCGCATTTGAAGCCGGGGCTTGGAAGGCTCGTTCAGGACCACAGGCCCATCCTCTTCCCTACGGCAGTGCACGAGGAAGCCACAGCGCCTGGGACGCCCGCCCCCTCCTCAGGTTCCCGGAACCCTTGCCTTCCCCAAACATTTTCTTCCTTTTTCTTTTAGGGTGGTTCAAAGCATTGAAAGTTTCTTTGAGATTTCTTCTTAAATGATTTCCCCAGCTGACCTTTGAATTTGCAGGTTAGCTGGAAGAAAAGGAAAAAATAAAGAGACAAAGAGAGAAAGGAAAGAGAGAGAATGAGAGAATGAATGCGGGCGGGGAAGAAAGAAAAAATTTTAAAAAGCACATCAAAAATATCGTCAATGGGAAAGAAGGGAAGCAGGTTAGAGAAGCCCTGTCTTTGTTAGTCATCTGCTATTCGCGAATGCACGAAAACATGAGTGTAAGTATGAGCACGCTAAGTTCAGAGGACAACTACAAAAAGCTTTACATCCAGTCTACCTTAAAGGATATGACTAAAGGATTAGGCTTACAAAATTTTTAATGACTATTCCTGGCTTTCCACCCCACTGAGCAACAGCCTTTCTATTCCCTTCTTGCAAGTTCAGCTGACCAGTAGATTGGTGATGTCAAAGCAGTTGTGTGTACGAGTTTCTTTCTCCCCCCCTTTGTTATTACAGATGAAAAATACTAGGAATATAACGAATATATAAAACTTACACCAGTCCAAAAGGTCCGATGATATCACAGACACCACATAGCCTGACACGTGGGTGCTTAGGAATGTCTCTAGAATCAAGCATTTTCTTATTTTACCATTTCCGAAGAGTTTTTTTTGTTTGTGGGGTGGCATAAAATTTTAAGCAACAACCTTTTAACCTCCTAAAATGCAAGCAGACATGCTTTCGTTAATTCCCAACGTTGAACGTCTGCTTCTCTTCCTGCATGTTTAACGCTTTATAATAATCTGTTAATGAAACAGAAAAAATAAAAATCTTCTCTACAGTAATAATCTGATCTCGAGACAGCAGTAAAATACCTCATTGCTGGGTGGTGAGATTGTGACATTCGGGGTAACTCAGGCCAATCAGCACACAGATAATATGGGTTAATTTACATATTGTATTTCTATTGGACACGCGGAGGTGAAGCTTTCTCCGTTTAAAGCTTGATGTCACAGTAGTTACACAAAGCCCTATGTTGATAATACGGAAAGGATGTTAAATTTCCCTTTTTTATTTTATTTTTTTTTAATTTTTGAAATCTGTTTAAAATTGTATAATATTTTTCCCCCAATACGTCTAAGGCACTTAACTTTGACATTCCTTTAACCTAGAAAAATCAATCCGATACCAATGATGGAAGTAACTTGAGCCCATTTCCGTTCAAGTAAAACATTTCACTTTCAGCAAAACAAATACATTCAGAAGAACTCAAAACTATTTGGTGGTGTGCAACTCCTAAATAAAATGCCAAATTTATTTTCGTAGAACTACAAGTCGATTCAGTTTGTTCTTTTTTACTTGCCAGTGGATATTTCTATGTACTTTGCAAAGATTTAGTTCTTGAATGTTTATAGTTTTAAAAAATGTATAGAAAAAGAGACAAATAAGTTTGCTGCAGATTCATGATTGGGGAGATGTTAGGTTGTATGGATTAGGGAAAGGCTATTTAAAGTATATTAAAAAGGTGACTGCACTGCCAGGCCATGAGACAATAATTTACTCTGCCAAAAGGGATAGGGCCAAGATCCAAAGGTTTAACTGCCTTATCTTTAAAAGGCAGATATTGATTCCTTCAAAATAAGGCAGTGGTCTCTGTATATGCAATATTCTTTCATATCCATATCTCAGAGTATATTAGAGCTTTTTTCCCCATTGTAACTGAGCACAGTTACATTCACTACTTCTTCAGTTTTTCCAGCTGTTAGATGAGAATGTCATTTTCTGGCCTCACAAGGGGGCTCAAGAAATTAATGAGGTATTTTCCATCTAGCTCATTAACTCTGCTGGAGGATGTATTAGAATCTGAATCTTCTTTCAACAGGGATTTTGAAAATATGTATAATAGCTGATGAAAGTTGCATATCATCTGCAAGTTCTCAAATGTAAAGCTATTGCTTCAAATTGTTTAGGTCATAGGCTTATTTGATGTTAGCTAATTTCCTTTTTGATTCCCTGAATTACCAAAACTATTAAAACTGATTTTCAGGTTTAGAGTAAAGGAACAAAGCAAACACAAGGCAACTATATACCCTAGACCTTGGGTTTAAAGGATTCTAAAGGTTTTTAAGCTGTTGGCATATTATATACTGATCAGTATATTAAGAACACTGATGTAATGTGCTTGATTTTCTCCTATAATAAATATATGACATTGCAAAAAAGTAATGTCCTCCTTTTTAAAATTAGTCTATTTTAGATTTTTACCACAATGTACAATCTCCTGATGGGCAAATACAGCGTTTTTGTTATATGCATTGTTTATGTGAAAATGCAAGTCAGGAAATAACCCTTGGTAAATGCAGAGAATGATAGGCCAGAATAAAATGTTCTAAGCAAAGATTTTAATCCCTTCATTTAAAATGCCATCTCTTCTGCTCTTGGAAAGCACTCTCTCTTGGTAGCTCTCAGCTACAAATTTGTCCAAGACACACAGAAGACCCAATACAAGTGCTTAGCTGGCAGCCTCAGATGAGCACATCTTCAAGTCATCACAGCCCAAGTTCTGGGCATGCATCAAGAAGCCTCCAGGTAATTCCAGCATCCAGAGTCTTTCCTTGGTGGAAGTTTAGAGCAATGTTTTTCAACCTTTTTCATCTCACAGCACACTTGAACATATAGTTAAACTTCTGTGGCACACTTAAATTATGGTGATTAAAAAAGAAAGTTAAAAAAATATATACTTACTGTGCTTTGAACTTCTTTCAAAAATAATTTAATTAATGATCTTGAAAAAAGATCAGATTTATAGCACACCTAAGATTCTCTCATGGCACAAGTTGAAAACCACTGCTTTGGACATCATGAAGCAGAGATAAGCCATCCTTGCTGAACCTGGTCAAAATCCTGACCCATAGCATTCGTAAATATTAATAAATAGCTGTTTATGCCACTAAATTTGGGGTACTTTGTTATGCAGTAACAGATAACTGGAACATCCAGGATAGGCCAATTTTTATCCTAGCATAAACACTTGGAAGCTAAGCAAAACAAAACCTCTCAAATATAAGTACTGCATCTAAGTCATCAGAATTTCCATGTGGATTGTAAACTTGTTGCAAAGAGATTTTAGAGTTCTTAAGAAAATTTTAATAGCTATTATACACAAGTATTTACCACACGTAGGGACCAGGACACTAAGCTGTAGGTATTCTCATTTTATATCAATGAAGTTAAATAAATCTTAAAACTGGTATCTTTGGGTCATGTCCTAGTTGCTGCAAAAAGTGATTTTTTTTTCATAGTGATATTTAAGTCACTGAGAGTTTCTAGGGCATTGTACTTGCCTACTTGAAGAACAGAATGGTGAGAGGATACCCTAGACCTAAAAAACTAGTACCAAATTAAAAAAAAAAAGTGCCTTGGGAATTGAGAATAACCATGATTGTAAAACACCGCAAGCAGTGAGATTTCTTCAGAATCTTAATGACTTTTTAAAAGATTAAGAATTTGGCATGTTTCTTTCCAAAGTGCTAAAAGGTTTATTTGTCAGATTTTTGTCTGCACTCTGCCACAGAACAGGTTCCAAAGTGTTAATATAATTCATTTTTAACTTTAAAAGCTAGCATTTCTAAGACCTTCTTTCTCAATTTTAAATCAAGGCTTTTGAAAACTCACTCATTTACCTTCTCTTACCTGTATGTTGACAATTTCTTCCTCTCTGAGAACTTTAAGACTTGTTCTCTAATTTATTTAAGAAGTATCTCTTGAGCACCAACTCTGTTTGAGACCATGTGCTAGATTTTGTAAGAAATAAAAAACAAAGAGGAGGGGCCGATTTACAACTGGTTGCACCAGGGCATGGTAAGTCTGAACTGGTGGAGGGGGAGGAGGAGGAATGAACAGAAACAAAGAGATGGATCTACTTAGTAAAAGGAACCGTATTTCTTATCAAATGATTAGATAAGGGAAGCAAAGGGATTGAAGAGTAAGAATTAACTCTCAGATTTGGAGCTTTGGGACCTGGGAGGCAGAAAACAGAAGAGACGAAAGTTTAAAAAGAAGGAACTGGTTTGATAAGGAAAATAGCGAGTTAATTTTAGACATACTGAATGGAAAATGCTGGTGGAGTATTCAAATATTGACATGGTACATGTAGCTAGAAGTAAGAGCCCCAATTCAGGAAGTATTTATAAAGGTGGGTCTAGGGGAACTGTTGGGTGGCATTGCTAAGATTGTTGAGAGAGAAGAAGGTTGAAATTAAACAAATGAACAAATATTCCCATTCCCTTCCAAAAAACTAAGGGAATGCCTATATTTAAGAAATAGGAAGAATTATGGAAGAACCAGAGACAGAATAATCTGAAGGGAAGAGAAGAAACCCCAACATCATAGACTCTGAGGTAGGAAAGAATTGTAAGAAGGGAGTGGTCATCAGTGTAATTGTGACTAGACTATTTAGAGGATGACCAATGAGAAGATATTGTTGGATCTGGTAGTGTGGCAATTCATTAGCAATCTTTGAGAAAAGAGATTCAGGAGAGCAAGTTAGACTGCAAGGGATTAACAAGTGAGGGACATAGGCTTAAAGGCTTATAAGGTCAGCCTAAGAAACGATTTTGCTGTTAATGGCAGCACCGTCTCAGTGATAAAGGTTTAAATGAATTCTCTTGATGTTTATAAACAAGGTGCTATTTAAATAAGTACAGCATACTTTCTTCTGGAAGTCTTTAAAGCTCTTCTTTTAGTACACATTATTTAAATACTGAGTGAGTAGGGAGAGCAAGGGCAAGTTTCCCTACTAATGCCTGGTAAAACTTGAGAGCTTAGAGAAAAAGCCCTTATTCTGTTAAAATATTCTAGGTTGTCTAATTCACCTTTGCATTTTTTCTTCTTTTTTTTGTGCATGCAGTTAATCTCAACCATGAAAAACAATCGTGATTCCCCCATGTGGGTGTGGTGTGAGTGTGTGTGTATATGTACATTTGTGTTGGGAGGGTAAGTGGGGAGAAGAAAAAAGTATTGGTAAAATGATGAAGAAATGGGAAGTTAACTTAATATTCAGGTTAATGGAGAGTCACATCTATTTTACATGCATTGTAACTTTTCAAGGAATAAAAATGCAATATAATTTTTAAAACTCCACAATATAAAGTGTTTGGTTTATGATTATTCAGACAGAGATTATCTCAATCATACAGCCCATCAAGGCCATTATTAGGAGCACTAGTTAGGAACAGATTATGGTCACATAAGCTTTTGTGGTATTTAGCTTTTTGACAAATGGGCTTAATTAAAACATGGCCGAAAGTAAATACTCTTACCTTAGACTAAGAGTTTCCCATGTTGACAGTCCAGACTTGTATTAGGATTAGCCCTTCCTCTTTCATTTCTCTTAATTTTTTGAACTTAAATTTTTTCTCTTTACAGAGTAATAAGCCTATAAAATAAAAGCAAAAACAAAATTCCCACCCCTCCTAAATGTAATAGGAAACGTGGTCAACATGTGATTAAAATGGAAGTATGCTATTGTCTACCTAACTTTCCATGAAAAAAAAAACTTTATTAAAAATAACTCCTGGGAAAAGTATTATTTCATTCATTCAACAAATGTCCCAATCATCCCTAGAATATGTGCCCTATTATTTTGTCATTATTCTTCTCTGGTGCCCAAGCAGAACCTAGCACATAGAGGGCACACAATACTTTTTTGTTGAATGGGAGATTATGGACCTATTATGTCCCATTTTGTTGAATGGGAGATTATGGACCTATTACAGCAGATCCTGTACTAGGCACTCTGTGGAAGATATAAAGGAAGAAGAAGAAAGACGTCCATGACACAGGCTCCAATTGGACTCTGTTTTTCTTAATTTAATGAACCTGGGACAATTACTTCCCTAAGGGGCAGAAAGTTTTTTGGTCAAGGATTTACAGTGGATTTCGAGCGATTTGGTTAGCTTTTTAAATCTTACATCAGCATTTACACGATCCTTATTGGCTTTATTACTCAATCATTTCAAACCATTTTCTAATAACTTTATGTCTTTCAGGCAGATTATGAGGCAAGAGCAGATATTTTATGCTTTGAGCTCCTAACCTGATGTTCAAATAATGACAAAATATCTGTAGCTTTTATCAACTTTAGATTATGATAATTAATTTTTTAATTGCCAAAGGGTGGATTATCCTGAAAAAAAAAAAAGCCTGATTTATCTGCACAGAAGTAAAAAGGTCAACAATATAAAAAGAAAATTTTAAATGATAAATTCTTTCTGCTCTAATTTTGCCTGTGGATTATTCATAATTATCTATATGACAGAAAGCAAAGGGATTTAAGCAGAAAGTGGTCATTTAGCTCCTCAGAAATGGGCTTTACAAGAATGATATTACTCTTAGGTAAAAATCGGGATTATCTTTTCTTGCATTTTCTTTGTCCTCATTTTAGAACATATTCCCTTTCCCCTTTTTACCAGACATAAATAAGAGCTGAATGTAAGAAGTTCTTACAGAAAAATAGTGCTGATTCATTTTGCTAATTGAATATAATAAAAAATCTACTAGCCAAATCACTCTTTGAGTCCTCTAAGCTTGAACACTGTCCAAACTGATACTAGAGTTTATAATCTCTGGAAGAAGTAAGCACACAACAATATTGCCAACAACTAAAAAGAGGGTGGCAGCCCACCTTGGGAAGGCGGTGATGAGTTAGGACTGGATGTATAAAATTTCAGTACATAGGGTTTGGTTAGTATTGCCTTTCTCCTTTATCTGATCTAAAATCATAGTATCCTGTATTGGCAGTTATTGTGTGATTTGTAGAACTTGTTTTCTGGCATGGCTATGGTTAATGGATCCTTTCCTTGGGGCATAAGAAATACTATTACATGCATGCATTATGAAAAATATGTCTTGTCTATAGAGATTCAAAATACCAAATGCCTCCCATCTGTGAACTCTATAGTCTTCCAGCTGTTAGCGATAATTTCTCCGAATGTCACTGTGCTACATAAGGGTGGGTGTGTGAACAAGTTTAGAAGGTAGCAGTAGAGGTCGAAGTGGTCCTATGCCTGGGGTTTCAATATTTGGGTTTTTTTTTATTGTGAATTTCACATCACTTAGTCCCAATTACAACTGTAGAATAGAGCTAAGATTCTAACATTTTCAGAACAAGTTGCTAATCACTTCTCAGCCTTTTGGCTAAGATCAAGTGCAGAACAAGTTGCTAGTTAGTGGGGCAGTGGCAAGATGGAAGGCTTACAGATATCCGGGTACATGATGTGTCCTCCTGTGAGAATTCTTGAGTGTGGGAATTTCTGGCAGTCTTAGTTAGTATGGTGTCTCCTCCAGTGACTACTGAGTTGTGATGTGCAGCCCCGGGACTGCTATCATTTTGTATTACTTGTATTAATTTAATATTAATATTAACCACGGGTCTTTATAAGCTCCAAGTCTTTTCTAGTAGGTTTCTTCTCAGGAAACTACGGGTCTGCTGCATTTCTTTGACAGTAAACCTGGTCAGATAATTAAAAACAATGCCACCACACGCCTATGGTTCATCTTTTAAGGGTACATGTGAATCTTTCTAAATGTAGAATATAAATGTCTTAACACAATAACTAAGAAAATGACATGAAGGCTATTTTAACCAGTTTGGTGAAAATATTTCAAATTCTATGTTAAAACCAGCACACTGTACCCCATT
>CAUYQV010083008.1:0-14474 GCA_963574575.1 Galagoides demidoff | reverse complement strand
TATGAATTTTTCTTTGTGTTTTTTTTTTTTGATATATAAGAGTGAAAATACAGATAGCCATACTAAGTAAAATGTTCTTTAAATATTGGGGGGTGGGGTTTGGACTTTATATTACATTAGTAGTATTAATAGTTAGTAGGGATATTTATCCTAAGGTATTCAAGAAAAAATCAGAAAGCAGTGTTTTCCTTTCCTCCTCTCATTCGTTTGCTAAACTTAGGTATCATTCGAGCTTTAGTCAGGAGAGAGAGACCACATTAGTAACTTCAACAGGGAAAATTTATATTAAATAAAGGACTATAAATATAACAGGGGATTAGAAGTTAGAGATTGATAAGTAAAACATAAAGAGAACCTAAAGAATATATGGCTAGTAGATATAATATGTAATATAATCTCAATAGCCACTACTACGAAGGCTGAGGTAGACCGTCCAAAGAAGAGGCCCCCTGGGCCTGGCTGTGGCTCACTGGAAAGTTACTGTGGAGCCTTGTTGGTGGGAGTTACCAGCAACACCTCTTACTGGAGAGGTGTCTTGCCAGAGGCACTCCACTGGAAACCCACCCAGGGTGGATATTAAAGGAACAAGCTGATGAGTTGCTGTTGGCTTTTCTGCACTGTGGGAGCTGGAGAAACTGCCTTTGCTGCAGGACCTGCACTCGGGGAAGTCACCCACTGCTGCAGGAGTGCTGAACAAGCTCACTAGGAAGCAAAACTCTGTCCTCTTGCTCTCCCTAGTGCCGCCAGTGCCTTCTCTGGACAAAACTTCATGTGGTGTGACTATCCAAGTAAAAATATTTAAGGGCCCAGATCAATTTTTATAGAACTGGCAAAAAGGATGAAGTTGGACCTGAGAGGCAATCATTAATGGCTATCACAACATAAAAGATCTTTCGTGGTGAAAAACACTTTCCCTTTCCCATGGGCTATGATAGTGAGATGGCTTGACTTCATTTCTACTGAAATGTTTGTATGAGGTACATGATTAAACATACTGGTTTATTTGACTTCTAATAAAAGGTATTAATACTTTTTAATTGGAGCATATCTGCAGTCTTAAGAACATGACGTCTTGAGTACTTGTGTCACTATAAAAGCCAGTTTTTGTTTACTCTTTAAAAAAAAAGATAGCTTCATTTCATTGTGTTTCATAGCCATATCCATTTGAATATGGCTAAGAAAACCAAATGTGGATCCCAGCACTAGTAGCTGGAGACTGTGATTTTAATTTCTTAGAGGTTGTTAAAACTGTAAGGAAATGGAATACTTGAAACCTAGAATTTAAAACTTAAAACTGGAAATTATATAGCTGGGAGAGCCAGCAGGCAGGGGTTCACTACATAACAATATAAGATTGGTTCTTGTTGCACCCCTATTCCAGTCTTAGAGGAAAGAGGGCACTGAATGAATACTGGGCCAATCTAGAGATAGTGATGTGCCCACCACCAGGTGTTTGATTACACTGGCAAATTTAGTCTGGCCCCAGAATTTATTTATGTCTGATCATGGCCTCTCGGCAATCGGTTATTTAGAGTAACTGCCCAATAAGCCTTTGTCTTCTCAAAAGCTAGACAAAATTCTGGTGAATCTGGTCCTCATGGCTGAGACTGGTGACTTCCACCTGGTTTTGCTTGGCCATAGTGGAGAAGTGGTATGCTGTCCTTTAATCAAGTAGGCATTTAGGGGAAGTCTTTTAGGTCATAAGTGGCATGAGACAGAATATGCAAAGGTGACTGGAAAATTGGTCGTCTTGAGTTATTATGAGGCAGTCGTAACTGTCCCTTGGACAGTGTCTCAGGTATGACCAGCAGATCTGCTTGACACAATTGGTTATAGACAGCATGCCAGCTTGGAGATGGCTTACCCACCTGGATTGGGCAACATGTGCTCTATTGGAGCGTGTTCTTTCAGAATGATCTTAGGAACAACAAAAACATGTCATAGGATAAACTTGCTTTTTATGACATGATGGCTGTCTTGCGTTTAGCCAGTGTTTATGAGTGAGTTTAGGAATGCTGTTTTTAAAGAAAGTGTGACAATTAAGACTTTTTAGTGGCTGTAATAAACAGATAATGGAAGACGTTTCTAAAAGAGGAGCTTAAATATGTTTTGAGAAGTAGCGAAAAATGAGTACATATAGACTTAACCAAACTGCCTGGCTCAGTGGATACACATTTGCACGCATACGTGTGACATTACGTTTTAAAGAAAAATGTACTCTCATTAGAGTATAGCCATAGAGATGGCTTTGGTGCAACAAAACCTAAACTTCCTTTTGCTTTCCCAAACAGACTAAATAATATAAATGTTCTTCTTTCACAGGCTTGTGTGGAAGTTTGAGTATGTTTGTGTGCGTGTATGTGTATTTATAACTAAATTGAGTTTAAAAGAAAAAGTTCAATTTCAGAAGGATTCCTAGTTGTTGAAAGGGGTTTTATCATTTTGCAGAAGAGTACTGAGTTATAGCATTTTTCTTTTAAAGGAATGTTTGGATTAGGTACAATTGTACGACTTAGATTTTAACACCACATTTTTAACTGTGACATAGATAATTCTCTTATAAGGCGGAATCTGTTTTTTTGGATAGCCGCTGATTGACAGTGGTTTTTAAACTGTGTCTCTGGAGGCCCCTCAGGTCTGCAGCTTTAAAATTCACAGCTTAATGGCATTTGTCTAAGATTTAAAAGGAAGAAAATGACTATAAGGATCACACTTGGTGTACATCTCATGTATATTTTTATCACCTTATATGGCAAAAGAGTGATTGTTACCATATATGGTAAAATAAATCAGTTAAAGGTCTTGTGATGAGGAGCTTATCCTGCATTATCTTAATGGGCCCTAGTGCAGTGCGGTCTGTCTTTGAAGAGAGAGGCAGAAGGAGTTTTTGAGACAGAAGATGATGCCATAGTTGGACCATGGAGACATAAACTGGAATGATATAGTCACAAGCCTAGGAATACCTGAAGCCACCAAAATCTTGAATAAGCAAGGAAAGGATTCTCTCTTAGAACTGTTGGAGGGAAGCACGGTCCTACTAACACTTTAAAAGCTGAAATTAACCTTAGACTTCTGGTCCTCAAAACTGTGAGAGGAACGTTTTCGTTGTTTTATGCACCCTAGCTTGTGATAATTTGTTGCAGAGCAACTCTAGGAAATTAATTCACTTAATAATGAAACAAATGTAAAGATTAAATGTAAATAAATTATAAGAGAAAATGCAAAGAAATTGACAACTTTTTTTTTTTTTAAGAGAATCTTGTTTTCAGTGATGGTAAGGAGACAGATATAAACTGCTGTGGATGTAAAGTAAGCTGGCAATATAGAACAAACTTATGTCACCATTAGAAACGCTTAAAATACTATTTTAGGCAAGAAAAATGACAACCATATAATACTAAGTAAAAATAGGTTTAAAAATTTACTTATATTATCAATCAAATTTTAAATATCTATTTCCAGGGAAAAAAAAAAGTGAAAAACATACAGTCCATGGAGCCAGTTTGCCTTTATTTAAGCCTTTTGCTTTTACACTTAGCTGTGTGACCTGGGCAAATTTTTGAAGCTTTCTGAGCCTCTGTTCTCATCTATAAAATGAGGATAACAGACAACCTGCCTGCTTTATGGAGGACTAAATATATTAGTATTTAGTAAGCACTAAAGATAATGCTTTAGCACAGTCTTAAGTATAGAGTATAATTTTTTTTTTATAATAAATACTGGAGGCTGAGTGCAGTGGTTCACACCTGTAATCTTAGCACTCCGGGAGGCCAAGGTGGGTGGATTGCCTGAGCTCAGAAGTTTGAGACCAGCCTGAGCCAGAGCGAGACCCTGTCACTAAAAATAGCTAGGTGTTGTGGTGGGCACCTGTAGTCCCAGCTATCCAAGAGGCTGAGGCAAGAGGATTGCTTGAGCCCAAGAGTCTGAGGCTCTGTGATCTATGATGCCATGCACTCTTCTACCCAGGGCGACAAAGTGAGATTCCATCTACATACGTACATACATAGTGAAATAAGATTAGAACATCTAGGAAAATTCTTTACACCAATTACTTTAAAAAGCTTTGCCTTCTGGCTCGGCGCCTGTGGCTCAATTGGCTAAGGCGCCAGCCACATACACCTAAGGTGGCAGGTTCGAATCCGCCAAACAACGATGACGGCTGCAACCAAAAAATAGCCAGGCATTGTGGCGGACGCCTGTGGTCCCAGCTACTTGGGAGGTTGAGGCAGGAGACTCGCTTGAGCCCAGGAGTTGGAGGTTGCTGTGAGCTGTGATGCCATAGCACTCTACCCAGGAGGACAGCTTGAGGCTCTGTCTCAAAAAAAAAAAAAAAAAAAAAAAAAAGCTTTGCCTTCTTTCTGCACTTACAATATAGAAACTGGATCTCTACTTTGAGAATGGCCATATGAAAAGCACCAGAGAACAGAACCACTCCTCAGCAAAACACCATAATTGCTGAAAACAATTTTTTTTAAAAGAAATTAAAGTCACTAGAAATTGTCCTGTGGCCATACAACAAATGAAAAAGCAGATACACTAGAACCTTCATAGTTGGCCCCCTCTCTACACTGACCACCTCGTTAAGTTGACCTAATTTTCATAGACCAGACATGCACCACATGTGCTCAGTGGAAGTTCATATGTTGACAGTTTGTTACAGTCCCTTGAGTGTCACCTTACAGAGGTTCTACTGTATTTAACAAAATCTGAAACTTGTTAAGAGCAGCAAGTCCTGAACTTGAGTTGGGGGCTCACTCTACTATAGTTTGAATGTTTGTTTCCTCCCAAATGCATGTTGAAATTTAATTGCCATTGTAATCATATTAAGAGGTAGGACCTTTATGAAGTGTGGTATTAATTTGCCTCCCTACACCTCTGCCTCCGACCATGCCATGATGAAACAATAGGGCCTTTGGCACATGCTGGTGCCTTCATCTTGGCCTTCCCAGGTTTTAGGACTGTGAGCCAATAAGTTTCTGTTTGTTATAAATTACCCAGTTTCAGTTATTCTGTTTTAGCAACGTGTAATGAAGTAAGATATACTCCCTCCCCTGCACTCTTCCAAGCTCAGCATGATACTAGTTTTCCTCTCAACAAATGTGACTAAGGAGATGGGCTTCTTCTGCCTTTAGATCTCATGAAGGGATAGTATATCTCACTGGGAAGGCTGACTGCTAGCATTTCTTATTCACTCTAGCTTTAAGTTAGAGATGTTAAATTCCTGGTGAGTGGCAGAGGTGAGGAGCTCTTTTCCTCCACCCAAGGCCTATTCGTAGGGCAGAGGTAGAATACTGGGACCCCAATTGTCCTCACCCCATCTTGCTTATAAGGCAGAAGTTTGACACTGAGAAAATCCAGAAGTACCAGAGGCTACTACCCCTACAACGCCCCCAAAGTGGTGGTACAAAGATTTCAGCCAATCTAGAGGGATTCCTAAGAACAAAAAGCTCCAAAGCACTCTCCAAAGGGACAGATTTTATTTGGAGATTCAAGCCTGAGGATGTTTTCAAAGACAATGGAGACTTTGATATTAAGGAAATGAGAGCTCCTTTTAAGAGCATCAAGCTAAACCATAGGCCAGCTAGTTCACAAAAACAATCAGAGAAGGACCCTAAGAGCCTTCCATGAGGTGGGAACAAACCTTAAGGACTGGCCAAATAATACTATTCCCCCCCCCCAATTTAATTGGATGAGATTGTGGAGCAAGTTATGCCCCAGATCATTGTTGAAAACAGTAGCTCAATCAGCCAGCAGTTGATTGAACCATACAGTTGGATACAATATTGAATGAGGCAGACAGCAGAGAGGAAGGAAGGTGATCATCCAAGAGTTCTGCTAACTGGACGCGGTCATTCCCTGGTGACTGTACATGCCTGGGGCTCATCCTCTGAGGAGCAGTACCGGAGACCTCACACTGCAGGGGAAATAGACTTTCAAAAACAGTCTAGCCAAGTCACTTAGCAAATAAACCGAAACAAGCCCAGAGAAGGAGGAGGAGTATCAGTACCTATAGTTGATACAATACAGTGCACTACCTAACATGTGCAGATTTTATTAACAAAACTGATACATGCCAAGAAACAGGAAAGTGTGCCCCATATACAAGAAAAAGTCACCAATAGAACCTGTCTGGGAGAGGATTCAGATGTAAAATTCTTTTAATGTTAATAGATATTTTTTTATAGAGACAGGGTCTCACTTTGTTGCCTAGGCTGGTCTCAAACTCCTGGCCTCAAGCAGTCTTTCTGCCTTGGCCTCAGAAAATGCTGCGATTACAGACATGAGCCCCCACACCCTGCTCCAGATGTGAAGAACTTCAAGGCAGACATTATAAAGATGTTCAGAGAACTGAAGGGGACACATGCTGATAGAAGTAAAGAAAACCTTGATGACTATGTGCCATCAAATCGAGAATATTAAAGAGATAGAAATCATTTTTCAAACAAGCAAATAGAAATTCTAGAGTTAACAAGTGTAACTAAAATGAAAAATTCACTAGAGGGGCTCAGTGATGGATTTTGGCTGGCAGAAGAAATAATTAGTATGTAACTAGTACACCTGAAGATAAATCAGTAGAGATTATACAATTCAAAAAACTGAAAGAGGACACAGTGAACACAGTGAACACAGCCTCAGAGAAAGATATGGGGCACTATCTTTTATTTATTTTTTTATTCTTTTTCTTCTTTATTTTTTTTTTGAGACAGTCTTACTGTGTTGCCCTTGGTAGAGTACCGCCCTGTCAGCTCATGGCAACCTCAAACTCTCAGGCTTAAGCTATTCTCTTGCCTCAACCTCTCAAGTAGCGGGGACTACAGGCACCTGCCACAACGCCTGGCTATTTTTTTGTTGTTGCTGCAGTTGTCATTGTTGTCCAGCTGACCCAGACTGGGTTCGAACCTACCACCCTTGGTGTACGTGACTGGCACAGTAACCACTGTGCCACGGGCTCTGAGCCATGGGACGCTATCTTGATTGACATGTGTAATGGAAGTATCAGAAGAAGAGACAGAAGAGAAAGGAACAATAATAAATTTGAAAAAATATCAGCTGAAACTTCACAGATTTGATGGGAAACAATCTGCACATCTGTAAAGCTCAACAGATTTCAAGTACTGTAAACACAAAGAGACTCAGGCACATCACAGTAAAAATGCTGAAAGACAAAGGGAAAATCTTTAAAAGCAGCAAGAGAAAAAGACTTGTTACTTACAAGGAAACCACAGCCAACTTCTCATCAGAAACAGTGAAGGTCAGAAGTCAGTGGGTTGATGTATTCAAAAAGTGAAAACAGAATTTCCAAATACGAATTTTATGTGGAAGGAAGACTTTCCAGATCAACTAAACTTGAGAGAATTTGTTGCTAACAGATCCGTCTTATAGGACATACTAAAGGAAGTTCTCCAAGCCAAGAGTGAGTAACTCAGACAGTAATCTGAATTCCCATTAAAAAACGAGGAGCACTGGTAAAGGTCATTATGCGGTTATGAAAGGGAGATACACATTTGTTCTTTTTTTCTTCTACTAACTGCTTTAAATAGAAGTTGTATAAAACAGTATGTATATAATTGTATTTTTTTATTTTCAAAAGATAGAAATGTAGTATATCTCATACTGTCAATACAAAGGAGATGGGTGGATGCAGGTGTATTGGAATAAGGAAATTATACCAGATGGAAAGACACAAGAAAAAATGAGGAGAACCAGAAATGATCAATAAGAAGATTAGTGTACCAGATTCTGTCTATATACTTGCTATTCTTACTTGGCTCATTTAATCATAAAGTTCTATGAAGTAATTATAACAATGTATTATTGGGTTTGTAAAATGTGTAAATACCGTTTTATATGATACATATAATAATAAAGACACAAAAACTGAGAAGAGGAAATATACGTAACATACTAATGTTACCTTACAAGATCAGACAATTAAGTCTGCAAACTCATCCTAGAAAAAGTGCTACATCCCTCACTGCTAAATATCACTATGGTCACCTTCGAAGTACTGCCCTTAGGAAGCTATGTACCAACACCAGCACCGAGTCTAGCCCCACCACCACCACCACCACCAACGGAACTTTGGAACTCTTTTTCTGCAATGGCCATCAGAGCTCTGGTTTTATAAGGTGTGACAATTAAGTTCATGAATTCATACTACAAAAAGTACTTTGAAGGGTGAACTAGGCACTGGCATGGGTATAAAGTTTCCCAAGGGGCATACTTTGAAGGTAGCCATACTTATGTTCAGCAATAAGGTATGTAGCACTTCTGGAACAAGTTTGCAAACTTAATTGTCTGATCCTGTATGTCATGGGAATAATACTCGTTAAAAAAAAAAAAAAAGCTTATGTCCAGGTGACTTCCCTGGTAAATTCTATCAAACATTTTAGCAAGAATTAATACCAATTCTTCATATACTCTTCCAAAAATACAAGAGGAGAGAACACTTCCAACCTCATTTTGTATGGCCAGGATTTATCCTGATATCAAAACCAAACACATTATAAGAAAGCTACCCAGCAGGGGTTTTTATTAATATAGATGCCAAAACACATGCACACCAAATCCAGTGGCATATAAAATGATTGTACAATACTATCAAGTAGGATTTATCCTAGCAACACAAAATTGGTTCCACAGACAAAAATAAGTCAGTCTAATGCATCATGTTGATAGGATAAAAGACAAAAATGACACGACCATTTCAATAGATACAGAAAAAGCATTTGACAGAATTCAACAGCCCTTCATGATGTAGTAAAAACAGTCCGTAACTAGGAATAGAAGGTGATTTGTCAACCTGAAAAATGGCATCATTAATGATAAAAGATCTTTCCCTTTAAGATCAAAAAGAAGACAAGGATTTCCACCCTTATCACTCCTATCCATTGTGCTAGAGGTTCTAGCCGGACAGTTAGGGAAGAAAATGAGGTAAGACTGGAAAGAAAGGTTGCTGGATACAAGATCAATGTACAAAAATCAGTCGTATGTCTGTGCCCTAGCAGTGAACAATGAATAAATGAAATTAAGAAAATATTTCCATTTATAATAGTATCAAAAAGAATAAAATGCTGAGGAATAAATTTCACAAAGGAATCACAAAAGCTATGAACACTACAGCACGTCGTTGAAAGAAATTAAAGAAGACTGAGAGGAAAAGACACCCCGTGGCCATGGACACCCTGGAAGTCTGCATGCAGAAGAGTGAAGTTGGCTCTTTATCTCTCACAGCCGTAAAAATTAATTCTAAATCGATCAAAGACTTGAACGTAAGATGTAAAACTATAAAACTCTCAGAAGAAAACTTGGAGCCACTTCTGTGACATGAAAAGCACAACGAATAAAATTTTAAAATAGGTTAACTGGAGATCCTCAAAATTAAAAACTTGTGTTTCAAATGACACCATCGGAAAGTGAAAAGACAACTTTATGTGGGTGAATATTGGCAAGTAATTTATCTCATAAGGGGCTTAGAGTATATAAAAACTCTTAACAACTCTGTAGTAATAACAAAGGATCGAAATACACATTTCTCCATAGAAGATGTATAAATGCCCAACAAGGGAAAGAAAGGATGCTTGATGTTATTAGTGCTCAGGGAAATGCGAATTAAAACAAAAATGAGAGACCACTTTATACCCACTAATTTGGCCATAAAATCAAAAAGGCAGATAATAAGAAATATTGTGAGACTGTGAAGAAATGGGAGCCCTCCTAGATGTTGATAAGAGTGTAAAGATAATATAGCCACTGTGAAAACCAGTCTGGCATTTCCTCAAAATGTTAAACAATTGTCATACGACCTAGCAATTCTAACTGCTCCTAAGTATATACACAAGTGAAGTTAAAATATATATCCTTGCAAAAAGTTGTACATAAATGCTCATAGCAGTATTATTCACAATAGATAGAAGATAGGAAACAACCCAAATGCATAAATAAAATGTGGTATATTCACACAAGGAAATATTATTTGGCAGTATAAAGGAATAAGTGCTGGTATTTGCTCCAGTACAGGTGAACATCGACCACATGTTGTACGACCTCATTTATGTGAAATGTCCAGAGCAGGAAAATCCACAGGGACAGGAGATTAGAGGTTGTGTTTGGCTAGGGGGTTGATGGAAAATGAGGAGGGTTAATGGGTGTGTTTCTTTTGGGGCAGTGAGAGTATTCCAAAAGTGGCTGTGTTGATGTGTGCACAATTTTTTGAATATATTAAAAACTATCAAGTTGTATACCTTAAATGGGTGTATCACACGGCGTGTGGATGAGACCTCAATAGAGCTGTTGAACAAGCTAACAGAAACTGGATAGTGCAGATAATTCACAATTACCTGTGATTTAGGCAAGGAAAAAAAAAACACTGGAGGATCAGTGTTGCTTAAAGAGAAGGCTTTTGACTTGAAAAATATTGGCAGATAAATGGGAATTTATTTTGTTGAAGTTCAATGTATAAAGTACTTATTTGTGATGTTTTTATGATTCACTGCCGTAACCTACTACTGCGATTAACCAGCCAGTTCAGTCTCAACTGTGGTGAATAGCAGGCTGATGCTGTGTGATCCTGGCTACAGAGCTGAGAACTCCTGGCGATTGGATTTGAAAGTCCTTCATAAGTAAGTCATTAATGAAATCGAAGTTTTTAAGCACAGCATCACCATTAAAAAAAAAAAAATGAGGATTTTGTAACAACCTGGAAGGATTTGGAAAACATTCTTTTTAAGTAAACTATCACAAAAACTGGAAAAACAAGCATCCTATGTACTCAGTACTAAATTTAAACTAGTAAATTAACAACTACAGGCCCACAAGTGAGAAAAACACAGTTAAATTCAAGAAGGAAAGTGAAGGGAAGAGGTTCGATAAGTTCCCACCCAGTGGGTACAATGCCTGGGTATATGGCATGCTGCCTGGGTGGAAACAGCTCCAACTCGGACTTTACCTTACAAATCCAAACAATGGGATGTATTCATCTGTACCCTCATGATAATCTGAAATTTTAAAAAGTTTTTTTTTTTAGACAGAACTCACTATGTCGCCCTCTGTAGAGTGCTGTGGCATGTCAACTCACAGCAACCTCCAAATCTTTGGGCTTAAGCGATTCTCTTGCCTCAGCCTCCCAAGTAGCTGGGACTATAGGCACCTGCCACAATGCACAGCTATTTTTTTGTTGCACTTGTCATTGTTGTTTAGCTGGTCCAGGCTGGGTTCGAACCCACCACCCTCAGTGCATGTGGCTGGCGCCATAACCACTGTGCTACAGGCCCTGAGCCTAAAAAAAAGTTTTTAAGCACCTAGTACGTGTTCTGCACATCAGCTTGTAGCAAGTAGTTGATCCCATGAGAGTGACTCTGGTCACTTAAGGAGAGGGTAGAATGAAAACCGTAAAGGATGGAATGATACATAGCCACCTTATTCAGCAGTATGTTGGAATACAAAACAGTGTATTCTAAACAAGTACTTCACAAACTGCTAGGGACTGCTGGTGGGATACTAAAATAACTTTGCTTTGGATTGCCTTTGGTGCTGCATGGAATAAGAAATACTGTGTTTTGAAGGTTTTAATCTCTTGGTAATCATAAGTGTCTGCTGAACTAAATGTCTTTTGGCCGCAAACTGAAACCACACTAGCCACTGAATTTTGGCTTGTAGCTACAAGTGACAGTAAATAGAGAAAATTGGGTTCTCCCTTAACTAATGGGATTGAAACAAAAGATAGAGAAACTTTGGATTATCACCTCCTTCAAGTAGGGTGAGTGGGGAAGAGTGTATACTCAGTGTATTTTGTGAAGGCACTATGATGGATTAAGGATCTCTTTTTCTCTAATACGATTATAAATATGAATGTTGAACCCTGCAAGAGACTTGGTTAATTTGCTTTTTTGATAAAGCTAAATTTGGTAGATAAAACTCAGGTTTGACGTGCAAAAGTAATAGAAAGAAGCAATATAAAATTTTATTGCAGTACGAGCTGAAGAATATCCAGGAATGGTTATATTTATAACACAGTAAAGATTCTGAAAACCTCTTCCAGTTCTGTCCTGTCCGCCACCAGCATGGCTCTGTTCCAGAAATCTCTTTTCCCCTGGATGCTGCCTACTCCACCAGCCCCTGAGTGATTTAACTCAACCTTATTATGGAGCTCACTTAAGCTTCTCTAGCTGTTTTCAGTTCTCCTGTTCTCCACCACCAATATGTCTGCAAAAGGGGACAGGGGCTCTATCCTCAGATATATTTTAGGTGAGCAAAGAGCAGAATATTGCCAACATAGGGATTTGGGGTTGTATCTCTTTAACAAATTCACAGTAAGTGCATCAGAAGCCTGCCCTATCTCTGGGGAAGGGTGACCTCTGGTGGCTAAAACCATGCCCCAAATTCAAGGGACAAAAAGCTTTATTTCATCCTTGCTTATGTTATGTTCCTATGTTCACATTTTGTCACTTTTTATAACGTACCATGTACTCATTCCAAGTAAATCAGTGCCTTTGCCACTGTGTTTAAATGCTCCATCTTCTGTTACTTATTCACTGTGTTCTGTATTAGTTATTGCCTTAATTCAAGATCCAAAGTATTTTCTGAACAGATTATTTCTTGTTTTGAGGAACAAGATCATCTCCTTGGCACTGCTTTATGTTAAAAAAAAAAATTCTCTGTTGGTTTAAATTTTAACCATTAGAAAAATTTAACTACTGGTAATATAAAAAATCAGTCTCAAATTATGCTGATTTATGATCCTGGCTACTATTTGTCTTTCAACCCGGCATCTAACCAATATTTAATTGGGTTGCTTCCTCAGAGATATTTACCCTTAACTTGTGTTATCTGTCAGTAAATGTCAGCCAGATTGTCAGTTTTATTTTTATGTCAGTCCTTGCCAGTTTGGTTATTTGTGTCTCGCTTGTTTAAAAAGAATTTAGGGCAACTTACAAAGAGGCAGGCCATTTTTATAAAAGAGGGGTAAAAATAAATTTTAAAATAAAAAAATGAGGCAAAAGAATAAAGCGTCTTTCTCTTGGGTTGTAGATTACGCTGTAATATGTTTAAATTGTCTCAAAGTTTGTTTTAATTCATTTGTTTTCTAATGTAATTGATGAATGCTATAGTGATTAATTTATAACCATTTGTTTATGAAATAATCCTTCGTAGTTTTTCCTCATGATCAAAAGAATGTTTTATTCAGGAGAAAAAGAAAAATCCTGTTTTATTCAGGAGCCGTGGTCTTCACATATTTTCTGTTGACAGTGGAAATCTACATTTCTCACGGGTTATAATCCTAAATAGAGGAACTGTAAAAAGTGGAAGTTAATTCATTCCATGTAATTGTACTTGTTTTCAAAGAGGGTGACATAGAATTCAGTAGGGTGACTTTTAAAACCACTTGTCCAGATAAGATGCATTCTGTTCCTTTGCAGTCCAGTACTGGCTTTTGTCTGTCACACACAGAATTGCTTTTATAGCCTGTGATGTTCTGCAGCGCTACTACTGATGCTACAGACCAAGTGATGAGATGTTTGGTATGAAACAAAAATTCCCACGTTACCCTGAATGAGGAAGAAAAGTATGTTATTTTTTTAGTGAATAATTAGTTTCTTTCTTTTATAAACCAAGTAGATATCTCTGAATTTATATTTTTCTCCTAAAATTAGATTTTAGTAGATAAGCAGATTAACCCCTGGAACAGAGTTAGGACTTAGAAAGTATTTCCTCACATGTAACAGTACACACAGGTGGTTGGTTTTTAAGGTTAGTTGTAACTACTTAGCTCCCTCACTGTAGCACTTAAGTAACCATAGAGACAGTATGTCAATGAATGGGCCTATTTTCCATAAAACTTCATCTACAAAAACCGATGTCCGGCCATAACTTGCAGACCCCTTCAAGATGATCATAGAAATAGTAAGTTGAAGAGTTCCTCTTAAATGTGTGATTTCTGACCACCTTGGCTTCTACCACCGTCAGTGTAAATGAAGATTCTTTACAGTGATCAAGTATCTGAGTCAACATTCCAGAAAGCTTCTTTTACAAACATTAGCTTGGTGCCAACTTAACTTGTAGACTTTCTCCCCCTATTTTTTTCAGGAACATAGGAGTTTATAATACTCTGCCAGTCCATTAATAAAGCATTTAAAAACGCCAGACTATTTTCTATATTATTTTGCATTTGCCAACATTACATTTGTGCTGCCTTGAATGTAAACTTTGTGGAGTTAGTGTGCTGGATTTCTAGATTACTTTGATTTGGCCAGTTGCCAGACCTTTGAAATGTCAACACCTCAAGATGCTAGGTCATTTAGTCTTGTAGTTTTGTTAACACTGTCATTTTCGGCGGTGCCTGTGGCTCAATCGGCTAAGGCGCCAGCCACATACACCTAAGGTGGCGGGTTCGAATCCCCAGCCCGGGCCCGCCAAACAACAATGATGGCTGCAACCAAAAAATGGCCAGGCGTTGTGGCGGGCACCTGTGGTCC
>CAUYQV010083006.1:0-25790 GCA_963574575.1 Galagoides demidoff | reverse complement strand
GTGTCTGCCCTAGCTCATTATTTCTGCCATTATTCAGTCTGTTTCTATCAATTGATTTTTCTTCTGCCTGTGGATCATATATTTCTGCTTCCCTTGCAAGACTGGCTAATTTGTATTTGTTGCCCAGTGATGTGAATTTTTATGCCTAATGCTGGGTTTCATTATATTTCTTTAAATAACCGTAGAATTTGTTCTGGCTTTTGGTTAAGGTATATGGTGCCAGTGGATCTTTTCGAGACTTTCAGGAAAGATTTGATATGCTAGTTCTAGAGAAGCCTTTAGTTTAGGGCTAGGTTATTCCTACATATAAGATGATTCTGAATACTCTACTGAATGCCCCATGCATTACAAAGTCTTTCCACTTTGGCCACTGAGAACTTAAATTATTTCCAGTCCTTAGATGAGCTCCAGGGATAGTTTAGCCTAATGCCTTTCATTAGGTTTTTCTTGTTACTAGTTTCTAGTCATGCAAGTAAATGTCAGTGCTTTAATTTTTGAAGCTAGCTTTCATTCCATGCAGCTCCTTCATATCCACTAATCCCATATGTAAATTCTAGCTGCTGTGGTCTCCTCCCTGGTGGATCTCCCTCTCAAGTTTGTTTACTAGGTTTTTTTGTTTTCTCCCTTCCTCTACCTTGGCCATAATTACTGGGGACAGTCAGAAAACCTGTGCAATTGTAAGAATTATATCATTTGTTTTTCTTCTCTCATGAGTCATAATTGTATGCTTGCTATTTTCCAAACTCTGATTCCTACTGTTATAGATAGACCACGTACTGGTATGTATGTATGTATCTATCTATCTACCATCATTCTCTATCTATCTGACTAACTATCTATCTATATAGTATTTCTAGTTTTTAAAGGTGGGTAAATAGAATCCCCTTTATTTCATTATGAACAGAAGCAAAATTTCCTTATGTATTTTTTTCTTCCATAGTTTTACCTATAGCTTCAAAGGATAATTTTAGGATTCAACTTCTGATTTTCTATTTCCAAGGAGAAGACAAAGCTCCTGAGTTCCTGGAATTTGGACATGATGAACCTCCTCTGTCCCCATCTCTCTGGAATTCTCCTTCCCTGTTCCAGGACAACAACCATGATTAGCTGACCGCAGCTCCACCCTATTTCTATTTCCACTAAATTTCACTTATAACTCTTCAGATGGTGACTATTTTTTCATTGCTTAATATTTACATTATATTTCTTTTTTGCATTTGTTTTGCATCTTTATTATTTTTCTATTTTTACATGACAATTATATTTGCTTCATTATAGAAGAAAATGCAATTTGAATCTGATATCATGTACTATGTGCAAACATTCCCTATACTGAGTTCTTTGAATACTAAGTAACTAGACAATAAATGTTTTATATGATTTTTAATATGCAGAAGTTGTTGGCAAATTATTTAACTACTTGGTATAGTGTTTAAGACTATTAAAGCATAGTTTAGGAAATTATGTGGGGATTTCAGATGGGTTTGGTATGCATTTTTTTCTACTTGTAATCTAGGATATAACAGCTTACCAGCCCCAAATTTGCTATCCAACATATTTTAAATTAAAAATTGGATACAGATTACAAAGGAGTCCTGGGCTAGCACCAAATCGTGAGTCACAAGGGTTAATGTTTCAAATTACAAGTGTTGATAATTGCTGGAGTGCTTCTGATGTGGACAGCCCTGTGCAGTGGCTAAATGTTGGATAACAGCAATAATTTTATTTAAAAGCATTTCTAATAATACTGAGAAGCAATGGGGAATATAGCTGTTAAAATCAAAATAACATATAATCTATAAAAATAAACCTTATTGTCAAGCTGTCAGAGAATATACTGAAAGAAAATGCTTGTGGTATCATATTAAATAGACCAAGAAGAATGTAAAATTGTATAATAGTTATGATAGTTTTCTTTAAAATATATATACATAAAACACAATGACTATCTCTAGAAGGAGAAATGTTACATGCTTTTATTTTTCGCTTGTGCCTTTTTACCTAATCCATTTTTTCTACAGTGAAGATCTATAAATTTATAATGAAAACAAAAAATTGTTATTATATCTGATCTGTGGATGAGCAAAATTTTAAAATCAAAGAAATAACTCGTAAAAAAATTGATACATATAAGTTTTGAAAAATTAAACCTCTTATATGTCATATATACCACAAACAATTTTAAAGGCAAATTGCACATATACTAATAAAATATTGGAAATATATTTAATTTTTAAGGAATTTAAGACACTATAGGAGATAATGCTCTAAGAGCAAAACATTCCTATTAAAAATACACAAAGACCAGACAATTTATCAAAGAAACACAAGTAGAAAATAATGTGGAAAAAATGGCTACCAGTATTAAAGTAAATTTAAATGAAAACATTTCTTTTCCAATGGTATAGTGGGAAGAATTAAATACGATGTTAATAAGAGCCACTAGAAGGCACATGTTCTGCTTTGGGGTTGGCATTAGGTAGAGGGGAAACCAGCTATGGGGAAGGTGGCTGGAGGGGGAGGCCTGGGTGAGAAAGCAGATTCAGGGAAGAGAGATCAGGACAAGAGGTTACAAGGTGGGAGTGGGGCCTCTGACATAGGAGAGAGGAGGTGGGAATGCCAATCCCACGTGGTTTTCCAGGGCATACAGAATGTGGTGCAGCCCTTTGCATTACCTTAAATGGATAAGGCAAAAAGGCAAAAGTGGAAAATAAAAATCATGAGGTATTTCTCCTTCTAGAGGTAGTCATTGTGTTTTATGTATTATGTGTTATGTATATATTTAACTATTATAGAAAATGATGATGCCATGAATTTCTGGGGAATGTGGCATCTGGTTTGACATGCATTATGTATATAAATAAATTCTTTGTTTGCTGATTGTATTAGTTTTGTTTTTTAACCACATTTTTGTACTTTTCTATTTCTTACCTACTTGGCTATAGATTCTCACCAGTCAAAAACTCTATGATATCCTTCTTGCATGTGCTGTCCAGGCCCAACGACGCATTTGTAAACCACTGCAATTCAGCCGTGAGCCCTGCTTGCATACCCGCTCACCGAATAAGACTCCTGTAGTTATCTGGAACATCTCTTTCAGAAGGCAGTTTGCCACTAAACATGGTAGCTTATGTCCCTTGGGGAGGGTCTTCCTCTTAATTCCAGAGCGTCAGTCTTAACAAGTGCACCTTTCAGCTGTCACCTATCACTTTACCCAAACTCCTTGTGTATCTCCGGTGTCCCTTTGATTGCCCTATGTCCACTTCTGATTGGTGGATAGTCTAAACATAGCATGTTTTGTTAAATATTTTGATTACTGCTTCTTTATCGTAGCATACCCAGTTCCTGGAACCATTCCCTCTACAACTTGCTCCATGTCATCATTCCCCTGCTGATGTTCAGAGGCCTCGTTAGACTGCAACCCCACACAGCTCCCTCTCTGACCTTTCTAGTGACTCATCCCTGGGGTGTTTGATCACTTTCCTCAATAAAATGTCCTGGGGCTTTTTCACTCAGTGGCTTAAAAGTGGGGGCTGGACACAGTGGCTCAGGACATTATCTTGCAGAATCAACAATGCCTAGCAGCACCATCCCTCAAGGATTCTGAAACAGACAGAAGAAGACAGTCCAGAGACAAGTTTCCTGCACATGGAGTGGAAGGATAGAGGAAGGAATTCCAGTGCCAGTGTCCAAGAAGCTACAACTACAAATATCTGATTCCTAAGCACACCCTGAAGTTTAAAATTTATCTCAGTTAATGGCAAATGATTGCTTAATAGGAGGTAAGAACAAAGCCATCTCTGGTTTTGTAAGAGCTTAATAGGAGTAAGAACAAAGCCATCTCTCCTGAAATAGTTAGAAGATACAATAAACTAGGCATGTATGTATTCAACCTGATCTCCTTGATCTCAAGGAATAAATTCTCATTGAATATTGTGATTATTTAGTTATGAGAAAGCAAAAACTAGTAATTAGCATAATCATTTATTGAGTGTTTAATAAATAACAGATACTGTGTAAGATGCTTTGCCTAAAAATAATAATAGTAGCTAATAGTCATTGAGAGCTTACTATATACCAAGCAATGTCCTAATTGTTCTTGTAGGGTTAAGTCATTTAATCCTCTAAAAAAATCTAAAATAGTTGCCATTATGACTCCCATTTTACATGTGAAAAAACTGAATTCAGAGGGGTTCAGAATTTTTCCATGTTACATAGCTAACAAATGACAGAGTTAGCATGCATAACCTCACTTATACATCATTATTTAAATATGCATATTTAATTTACATATACAATTTTTGTTAATGTAGATATTGCTGTCATTACAACATTCCTGAAATTAATGTTAGGATTTCTACTTTATACTGCTTTATCATATAGAATACTGATGCTCAGAGAGTTTGAGTTCCTTGCCACTGGTCACATAGGTAATGAGCTAAAACCAAGACTCAACTGCAGGCCCATCTGACTGTAAAGGCTGCCCTTTCCCACTATCCTAGCCTAAAACCTGAAATGAAGGCATAGGACTGGTATGCGTTCCTCTGGAAGGTCATTATGAAATGAAAATGCAGTCAGACGCCCAACACTCACCTGTTTCACAACATAAAAGTAACAATCATAGCAAGGCCGTTTCACTGTACTTTGATTTGCTTACCTTCTGTTAATGTTCTGTTCCTCCCCTATGAAATGGGCTTCGCATCTGGTGGTCTCCATTTTGTGCAAGTGAAGGGATAATTGTTTAGAGATAGAAAGCACATCACCCAGATCACCAGGCTAAGTATGTGGTGGTGGAAATTTCCTTGTCTCTAAAGGCCAGGGTTCCTTCTCTACCACATCACCCAAGTTGGCTTCTAGTAATCATGTCTGCTTTCAAATTTACCTTTTATATGTCTCTACTCCTGTATATGTTGACCTGGAATGAAAATGCAATACATTCCTCTTCTGGAATACATTACATTATATTTGGAAGCCCTTCTAGTTGGCTCCCGAAAGGTTTCTGCGGTGAGTACACATGTGATTACTGTGGCCTGGCTGCTGCTGCTGATGGATAAGAAGATCCAGACAGGGTTCTAGGTTTCAAAAAGCATAAAGAAACCCTACTTTAAGTGGAATAAGAATGTAATGGAGGGATGCAAACATATGGCAAGAATACAACTCGTCTCAGGGATTAGCTGGGAGCCAGTGCTGCTAATGAGTCCAGAAGCAAACCACAGTCATGCCTGAAGCTGGGTAGGAGGGTTGCTGATGGCGCCATTGTTCTCTATTCTCCAAGATAAACAACAAGAATAATCTTCACTTACAGTCCCCTAAATCCTTGTAGCTCTCTTCTAAGGTTCTAATCCCAGGCGGAAGGAACATGGCGGAAGGAACATTCTGTGTAAGGCTAAGTCATGTGTCCTTTTTCTATTAATAGCTTCCTGGGTTGCAGAGATAGAATTTATGCCCTCATTGACTTTCATAGTGTGATGAGTCCCTGTCCCGAAGAAAGATCAAACAATAGATCTTTGAAAGCTAAAATTAAAAAAAAAAAAAGAGTAAATTTACAGACCCAAGAGTAAATTTGTGCATTTATAAAATCCTTCTTTGTAGAAAGCCTTTGGAACTTAATAGTCAAGAAATTTAAACTTCCCCATTTTCAACTTAAATACACACACACACACAGTTTCTTTTAAATACATTGTGTGTGCTTGAGCAATTTGCCTCATTCTAGCTCATGTACAACCTCAGATGCAAAGCAGGAACTTTAGGACTGGTCACTCCCCTCCCAGGAAGCTAATGGATTTATGGCAACAGTGTCTTTTCTATCCCCCAAATTAACAACTGTTTATGGCACATGTGATGTTTTAATACAGGCATACAATGTGAATTGGGGTACATAACCTCAGGCATTTATCATTTCTTTGTGTTAGAAAAATTCCAATGCCCCTCTTTTAGTTAAAGTATACCCTAACTTATGGTTGATTATAATCACTTTATTGTGCTATCAAATATTGTTTGTTGTATCTAACTAATAACTGTATTTTTGCACCTGTTAGCCATTTTTACTTTATCCCCTCTCTGCTTCTGCTACCCTTCCCAGACTCTGGGAACCATTATTCTACTTTCTGTCTCCATCATTTGTTTTTTGGCATTTTGCTCCCAAATATGAGTGTGAACATAGGAGATTTGTTTTCTGTGCTTGGCTTATTTCAGTTATCACAAGATTCTCCAGTTCCACCCTCGTTGTTGCAAATGGCAGGATTTCATTCTTTTTTTGAGTGTGTAACTATATGGTAGTTTTTCATTATTTCTGTGTGCCATTATTTCTTTATCCATCCATCTGTTAGTGAACACTTAGGTTGATTCTGTATCTTGTTATTGTGAATAGTGATGCAGTAAAGATGGGAGTACCAATGCCTCCTTTTTTTTTTTTTTTTTTTGCAGTTTTTGGCTAGGGCTGGGCTTGAACCAGCCACCTCTGGCATATGAGGTGGCCGCCCCCAATGCCTCTTAAATATACTGAATTCCCTTCCCCTGGCCATAAGCATGTCTTAAAATTCACCATTAACTTTTCAATACATTTGAATTCCCTTCTTTTAGATATAGATCTAGCAGTAGATTGCTGAGTCATGTGGTAATTTGATTTTTAGATTTTTGAGGAACCTTCATACTGTTCTCCATACCGATTGCACTAATTTATATTCCCAACAACAGTGTAGGAGGGTTCCTCTTTCTCCACATCTTCATCATCATCTGTTATTACCTGCCTTTTTGATAAAAGCTATTTCAGCTGGGGTGAGATGATATATCACTGTGGTTTTGATTTGCATTTCTCTGATGACTAATGATGGGGAACATTTTTTGTAAGTAACCATTGGTATGACTTCTGTTGATAAATGTCTATTCAGGTATTTTGCTTATTTTAAAGTTAGATTATTGGATTTTTTTTCTATTGAGTTGTTGAAGCTACTTATATGTAGAAGTTACCAATCCCTTGTCAGATGGGTATGTTACAAATATTTATCCCATCCTGTTCATTGTCTCTTCACTTAGTTAATTGACCCCTTTGGTGTGCAGAAGGTCTTAGCTGATGTGATTCCATTTGTCCAAATTTGCTTCGGTTGCCTGTGCTTTGGTGGTATTACTCACGAAGGCATTACCCCATGTTCTATTTATTAGTTTCATAGTTTTGGGTATCAGATTTAAGTTTATAATTCATTTTTATTTATTTTTTGTATATTGTGAGAGATAAAAGTCTAGTTTCATTTTTCCACATATGCATTTTCAGTTTTTTCAGCACCATTTATGGACAAGAGTATCATTTCCCCACTGTACATTCTTGGCAACTTTGTGGAACATAAGTTCACTATAGATGTGTTGATTTTATTTCTTATTTCTTCTCTCAGTTCCATTGATCTAAGTGTCTCTTTTTATGCAGGCCCCAAGCTGTTTTGGCTACTACAGCTCTGTGGAATAATTTAAATTCAAGTAGTACGATTCCTCCAGTTTTGTTCTTTTGCTGAGAATGGTTTTAGCTATTCTGGGTCTTTTGTGGTCCCAAATAAATTTTAGGATTATACATTTCTTTCTTTTTTTTAAAACAATATCATTAGTATATTGATTAGGGTTGCATGGAATCTGTAGACTGCTTTGCATACTATGAACATTTTAACAATATTGATATCTTTCAATTTGTGTGCCTGTGTCCTCTTCATCAATGTTTTATAATTTTAATTATAAACATCTTTCATTTCTTTGGTTAAGTTCATTACTAGGTACTTATTTTATTGGTGGTTATTATAAATGGATCACTTTCTTGGTTTCTTTTTCAGTTTGTTTGCTGTTGGCATATAGAAATGCTACCGATTTTTATATGGTGGTTTTTGTATCTGAATTCTTTTTTATGTTGTCTTGAATTTCACTGAGCTTCTTAAGGACAGCTATTTTGAGTTCTTTGTCTGAAAGGTCACCTACCTCCATTTCCCTAGGATTGATCACTGGCGCTTTATTTAGTTCATTTGGTGAGCTCATGTTTTCCTGAATGCTCTAGATGCTTATGGATGTTTGCTGATGTTCAGGCCTTGAAGAATTAGGTATTGATATGGATCTTCACAGTCTGGACTTGTTTGAACCCTTACTTCTTGAGAAGGATTTCTAGATATTCAAAGGGAATTGAGTGTTGCAGTTAAATCTTTGCTCACTGTAGCTGTATCAGCACTGGGGGTGCCCTAAGCCCAGTAGTGCTGTAACTTTTACAGACTACAGGAGAATCCCCTGGATTGCCAGGAAAACTCTCACTTTCTCCCCTCACTCTCTGTGTTGGGCTGCTAGAATTGGAGAAGGAGTGATATGGACACTCCCTCATGGCCACTAGCACCAGGTCACACCTGAAGCCAGCCCAGTATCACCTAAAGCCCCTGGAGACTGTTGCCTGGCTACCAAGATGTTCGTTTAAAGTTCAAGGGCTCTTTAGAAGAGCAGGTGGTGAATCCCATTAGTACTCAATCCTTTGCTTCAGGGAAGCATGTTTCCTTTTGGCCCAGGGTAGATCCAGAAGTGGCATCTAGGAACTAAGGCCTGGACGCAGGGATTTCAGGAGTCTGCTTGGCTTCATTTTACTACGTCTGAGGTCTGAGCAGGTACCCAATTTGCAAAACAAAATTCTCTGAGCCCTGCCCTGTCCTTTCCCCACATGGATGAAGACTCTCCCTAAGTGGTATTGCCTAGAGTTGGGGCTTGCCTGGCTTGGCTGCAGCTGCTGGTGTCTCATAGGGTCATGTGCCCCCACATGCACTGGCAGTAGGTCAGCACAGCCATGGGAGCTGCCGAGGACTGCGTCCTTTATGGACGGACTGCTTATGAGTTCAGATCAGGCCCTAGGGTGCTTTTCACCAGCTGGTAGTGGGGCTGGTGAGAACTCAGGTTTTGGAGCAGAAGATTTCCCTCCCATGGAGCTGATTTAGATGCTACCTCTGGGCACCAGTAGAATTCTGTCCTGTGCTGTGTTTTCCTGTGCCAAGGCCACTCTGGATTTCAACGTGAAGTCTCAAAATCACTTCACTCTCCCTTCCCTAGCACATAGATTCTCTCTCTACTCTGTCAGATGGCACGGCATGGCACTGCTACAGAGGCAGGGGCAGTGTAGGCAATGCAAGTGTTTTTTCCTGCCCTGTTCGTGCCTCTTTCCTTGATGTAATATTAGGTTCGTGCCTCTTTCCTTGATGTAATATTAGGTCAGGGGTATGATCACTCCCTTGACTTTTGGTTCCTCTGAAGGTGCTGGCTTTCATGGATAGTTGGTGAATTGGATGTTCCTGCAGGAGGACAATTGCTGGAGGTCATCTCACTTTGTTGCCCAGAAAACCCAAAATTTTTCAGAGAAAAAGTGCTGTAAGGGAGATAAAAAGTGCTCCTATATTATGATTCTGAAGGACAGAAGCTATTTTGTTACTTTTTTTGTTTGTTTTTGTTTTTTGGCCGGGGCTGGGTTTCAGCCTGCCACCACCGGCATATGGGGCCAGTGCCCTACTCCTTTGAGCCACAGGTGCTGCCCTTGATACTTTTTTTGAAATCACAATTTAAAAATATTTTTCCAGACAAATGCAGTGGTTCATACCTGTATTCCTAACACTCTGGGAGGCTGGTCAGGTGGATTGCTTGAGCTCAAGAATTTGAGACCAGCCTGAAAAAAAGCAAGACCCTGTCTCTACTAAAAATAGTAAAACCAGCTGGGTATGGTGATGAGCACCTGTAGTCTCAGCTACTCAGGAGACTAAGGCAAAAGGATTGCTTTAACCCAAGAGTTGGAGGTTGCTGTAAGGGATGGCATATGGCACTCTAGCCAGGGTGACAGAGGGAGACTTTGTCTCCAAAATTTTTTTTTCCATTAAGACATATTTAATTTGCTTGGGAGAGTAGAAGAGGTTTTTATAAAATCTAGATGTGTGGAAATACATGAGAACTTAATTCTAAACTGAAGGTAAACTGTGGCGATATTAATCAGTACTGGTCTATTGTTGAGCTCAGGAGGGGGCCCCTCACAAGATGGACTGTTGGGCAGCACTGTTCCTTCCCAGCAAGGGTTAATTGTATTCCTGAATTCCAGTTGAAATTTTAATGACTAATTATTTATAAATATTCTGTTCTCTTCATTTGTGCAAATATCATTAGTAAAATGAACAATGGACTATTTTCCAAATTAAAAATACCAGGATTTTTCTAAACAAAATAAAACTAGAAAATGCACACGAATCCCTTGGGAGCACAGAGGAAATGAGAAAGGAGAAGGTTACAATGTATTATAAAACCGTAACTTGACTATGCAACAGATTTACGATCACATAAAATTTTTAAATAGCCTAAGAACCTAGCATGCTATACATGACCGACCTAGCACATTTATAATTTTATTTAAAAAAAAATAAAAGGCTCTTCTTTAGCTACTATGGCACCAAAGATGCCCTGAAACCTCAATAAAAATCTATTTTTTTCACTTTTACATGGGAGAGAAAAGATTGAGAAGAATATCTAAGGCATATAATACCAGAAACAACCTGCACATCTCAGCTGTAAATATCTTGAATAGGTGTTCCCGAAAGGGGCACAGACGGGATTGTCTGCCGCTGAAGCAGATGCGGGCGACACAGTGCTAAGCTCCACTGGTGAGCAAGATTCCTCAAATTTATGGCTGTATTTTCTGTCCCACACCACCAAGACATTGCCTGGCGATGTTTCTTGGCCCAGAAGAGAGATGACATTGTCTTAATCAAAAAGCCATCTACCTTTTTCTACCATTGACTTCCTTATTGATGACCCATTATGAAAAAGATAATGTTATGATAAAATCCCCCCTTCCTGCAAATAACTTGTGGATTCAAGGTAAATTTTGTCCTAATAGTCGCAAAATAATTTAAACACAGTAGACTTAAAGATATGGTCATGCTTTTTGGTGAAGGCACAAGGGCTGTAGCCTGAACTCTCAGCCACTCCCACAGTATGAGGAGATAGTGAGAAATACAGAAACTTAACGATTTAGAGAAATGAAAGTTTCAATATTTTCAAGGAAGACACTTCAGAGCCACCAGCATTCATGAGTTGAACACGGGCTCTATTCAGACAAATTTAAGTAACACTCTGAGTTGGGGGATGTGTAGGGAAACTGTAGACAGTTGGGGGTTTGGACAGAAAGTTCTATCTAGGTCAGTGATTTTCAATTGCTGTGCCATGAAAATTTTAAAAGATAATTAATTAGATTATTTTTGAAAGAGATTCACAGCACAATAAGTATATATATTTTTTACTCTTATTTTCATCAACATAATTTAAATGTGCCACAGAAGTTTACCTGTAAGTTCAAATATGGCATAAGATAAAAAAAATTTGATCTAGATACTCAAATGAAAAAAACTTTGCTGAAAGACTTGGGCAGCATATTACTGTTCTTATCCGAGTGAAGTGAGAACTAGCAATGCATGAAAATTTGATTGATATAAATCTTTACCAGCATTGATAACTTAAGACTTTTTGATCAATTCAAGCCATCAAAATGTATCGATGCAAAGGTGATATATGCCAAATCTCTTTTCTCAAGGAATTTATTATATGAGTAAAAAGCAACCTTATATAAATAACTATAATGTAATGACTTCATTACATTCTGTAACAGAGGAAAGGGAAATATAATATTAATTCTCAATATGGGAATTAAGAAAAACTTCCTTAAGTAGTCATTTGCTTTGGACTGTGAAAGATGAGGAGAATTATTACAGATTTGAATTTTATGTGGAAGAAATATAGGTAGGAAGAAAAAAACATGATCAAAGAAATACAGATGAAAAACATCATTGGCATATTCAAGTACAAACTATAAATAGAACGTTAAATGCAGATATATCATAAGAGAAGGTGGGGTGTGTAGGAAGAAATGTTAAGATCTAATGGTTGAGCTCTTCCAGTCCTAGAAAGAATAAAATCATTAACACAGCTTTGAAGTAGGAAGCCCTTGTAGAATTTTGAGTTGATGAACACTTATAGTTTGCATGATTTTTATCTAATTTTGTATATATAGGTACATAATATATGTGCAAAATGACTGGGAACATTGTGCTAAATTAAAAAGAAAATATGCTATACACTAGGTGTGAGGTTCAAGGCAAAGTGTTTATTTCTCTGATCACCACAAAACTCTACTAGGGTAAGTACCATCAATTGTATTGTGCAGTGGAAGGGAGCCGGAGAGTTAGAGGTGTTGTACGGCTGGCAAATAGCTGAGCCAAGACTCAAACTCAGATTCATCTCACTACAGAGACTGTGCTCTCTGTCTTGAATCAAGTGTGCCTCCGGAGAAAGAGAAGGCATGACAAGAATGCCACGAGCATCATTTGGGGGATGAAGTCTCAATGTGCGGTTGGCAGTCCCTATCTCTGAGTAGCCCATGAACTATAGCCAAGGGAATAAATTTGCTTCCCAATACTCATGCAGTTTCACATACAACAGGAAGCTCTGAGTTGCTTGCTCATGGGGAAGAGGTAAACATTTCTATAATTTCTACAGGAAAGCACAATTAGTCAAATAATAGTAGGAATTATAACAAGCCTTCTACTCTGCTATGTGAAGCTCAGTGAAATAATTAGACTTTATGAATGTGCCATTTTTATTCTAGAGAAAACAAAACCTTTCTGCTTCGTAGCATTCTGCAATCACTACAATAAAATAAATACAAAAGCATAGCAAACTCTATATCTGCATGGATGTGTATATATAGAGTAGATTAGCAAGCTATTCTTTCTTAAGTGCTCTAAAGAGGCATAAATTTCAGTTTATGTATTTTCAGAAATCTTGTCCTTAATTGTCTAAATATTTCATCTTGAGAATAAATAATTCTTCACTTTTCTCTCTCCAGCAGACAGGGCTAATCAGAATACCACAGCGGGGAAAGAACATACACTGAGATGGAAAAATTAGGTAGTTAGAAAAATATGTCAAATAATAATAATTTTAAGTAGCTCTAAGCTGAGATGGCATTTCTTTGCATTTCAGGAACAATGAATTTTAAAAACAGGTTTCTAGATATGCACACAAATACTCCTTGTAATTATGTGTGTGTCGTGACTGTCTTTACTTTTCTTTATTGAACATTTATTTATTCACTTAGCGACAGCATCAGTGTACAGTGTCACTCCACTTCTCTTTCTTTCCAAGGTGATGGTGACCCATCATCTTCAAGAGAATAATATTTCACTCTCTTTGATTCGATTGATAAGAACAATTCACTCATTTGCCAGAGACTGGATGATCAGCATGACTTTTGATTAAAAACACAGAAAATGTGTCTCTATGTTTTACATTGGGAGGTTTGGAGAAGAATCTTTTCTGTTTCTTTCCTATTCCCATCCTTTTATCATATGACCTAACACATGTAGTTTAATACTTCCCATTACACTTAGGATGTAAAGTACAAACCTACTACCATGACCTCCCAGGCTGCACATGGTCTGGCCTTTCTTGTCTTTCTGACCTAAAGTCCTGTGTTCTTCCCCTCCTTGCAGTTCCTGGAACATGCCATGTGTGTACATGTGGACAAGAATGTGTCAACTTACTGCTGTCCCTGTTTGTGCCACTTTTACCTAAGAAGTCACCAATTATGACTGGATATTAGAATCACCTGGAAACTATGAACACTACAAATGTCTGAGCTCCATCACAGACACTTTTGTTGAAATGATGCAACAGGGGCCTATGCATCAGGTCTTTTTAAAGTCTGCCAGGCAATGCTTGCATACCGTCAGGGTTGAAAACTACTGCTCTAGATCTTCAAACAGTGAAGTTCAGGTCTCGAGACTTCTCTTACACCCATGTAAAGAAGCCCCACGTTTACAGCACTGTCAGTCTTAGAAATCAGAGCATTTCTTTTTTTTACTTGTCTATGGTCCAGCTCTCCCACTGCAAAATTAGCTTTGTCATAGCAGGGACTTCGTGCGTCTTGCTCAGAATTTTATTCCCTATTCAATATATACTCAGTGAATACAGGCTTAGTGATGAACACCTAGCTGACAAAGTAAAAAGAGAAGTAGTTACCAATTTATTAAAGTTCATGTTACATATAGTATATATTTATTATAGTATATGAGTGAATGAGAATTTTCATGTGAATGTGTGTGTGTGTGTGTGTGCACATAGGCATGCATAAACAATCTGAAAGTACGTGCTAGCTTATGGATACACTAGGATCAAAATAGGACTAATAATATAGTTTTTGTTTGTTTTGGTTTTGGTTTAGTCTTTTATTCTACCTTGTCGGGTAAAACACTAGGCCCTTGAAAAAGTTCCAGAAGCATCTTGATGTTGTACATCTTGTTTTGAACCTTCCAGCACATATATACAAGAGAGAGTTACAGATTTGAGATGTATCAAGATCTGGCTTCTACCAGCAGAGTACATTTGACCAAGTGGCTTAGCCTCTTGGAATACCATTTCCCTCCTTGTCCAATGGGAAATTTCCGTGAATTCATACATAGTATTCACAAATTTAATGTTCATGGTGTTAACCCTGTGCAAGTGACCATGAAGGCCCATGACATGTGGTGATTTGTAATTGTACTCAAGCATGAAATTGAGGCTCATGTACCAAGGGGCTGTTGTACAGAAATGAGCCAGTTAGTTGGGGCATGAGCCTGTTAACTGCCAGGCAGGCAAGTAACCACCTGGTCTGTTGTTTTCTGCTTGACCTGTATACATCATCTCCCTCTTGGAGAAATTAAAAAAGAAGCATGTGGCTTTAGGGAAGAAAAAAATAATTCGCTGGTGTTGGAGGGACAGAGATGGCGGAAACACATGAAGATTTCAATCCATTGTCTTCAAGTGAAAAGCAAAAGTTTTCAACAATTTTTTCCCATGGATTCTCTAAAAGAACTTTGAAAAATTACATGTATGCTAATGTAATTTTTAAGCTCATATGTAACATTTTCTGTCAAAGGCCTAAATGCTTATAAATGATGCGATTTTTAGTGTGCTTCAAATATTTGCAATTTTAAATACAATTCTTACGTCATTCTTAAATTGGTTCCAAAGAATCCACATGTCATAGTGACTTGATAACCACCATTATCCAATTACAAAACAAGCTGTTTTTAAGAGAAACTTACAACAATTTTTCCTTCTTAAACTCATATTTTCATTCCACTTACCCCACAGAATTTTATCTTAATAACATACGTTTTATGTTTGAAAGGTTATGATTGATCACCCTATCATATTCCTCTGCAGTAAAAATGGATCCATTTAATGTTTTTGGTAAAATTCCTGAGATCATAAAGTTCTGTTTTAAAAATGTTTTAAATATATAATTTAATAGTCATTATAATTCATAGTAGTGGGCAATAGAAACAACATGACCACTTTATAAATTTTGATGAATTATTAACAAAAGGAAAAAATACAGGGAATGTATGAGGCTTATATCTGTGGGTGAATGTGACTTGCTGCTCGATGAGCCAAGTGTCAGCATTGATTCTATTCCTCTTTTTGTTTTTATAGATGGCAGTGCTAAAAAAGAGTCATCTCTATAAAAATATAGATGGAAATGGAAGTAGTTTTATTATATTAGTGACACACAATTCTTTGAACACATTCCAAGTTACATGCCCTGCTGATTTATCATATAAAAGTTATTTTAGTGATAGATCAGCCAACAACTTAATCAGAATATCCTTCGATTTTGTTGAAAGACAATAATTAGAAAGTACAGGACTTGCAAAAGGATTTATTGCCCAATAATTTAGATCATTCACTTTCCCAACACCTATGACAATATTTCAAACAGTCCTAATATTGGATACTAAGGATTTTTTAATCCCAGGACAATGTACCTTGAAAGTATTGGAAGTAGATAAAAGAGAATGCTTTTATTTTATAAAATGAAAAAAGAATAATTATGAAAAAAAGTTGGGAAGATCACCAACTTTTTTGGTCATCTTGTTTGAAAATAGGTTCTTAGATAAATCAGTTTTAAGAAACATTATTCATGAATTTGTAGGATCTGGAAAGTCTTCTGCAAATCTCCAAGTACCTACATATCCTTTGGAAAGTCTCTACACCATAGTATGAAGACCTCCTGTATTAGTTTAATATTAACTAATATTAATAATAACTCAATGACATTGAATGTAGTATTTACTCTGTTTATGCAGAATTGCTTTTAAAATTTTAGTACTTTACATTTCAGGACTGTAATGTTATGCTATTTGATATTCTAACCTTTGAAATCCCTTTAAAAGTTAGAAGAAAGCAGCACCCATAGCTCAGTGGGTAGGGCACCAGCCATGTACACTGGGGCTGGCTGGTTTGAACCCAGCCCAGGCCTGCTAAACAACAATGAAAAAATAGCCGGGCATTGTGGTGGGCACCTGTCATCCCAGCTACTTGGGAGGCTGAGGCAAGAGAATTGCTTGAGCCCTAGAGTTTGAGGTCACTATGAGCTGCGATGCCGTGGCACTCTATCCAGAGCAACTCTGTCTCAAAAAAAAAAAAGAAAAAAGAAAGTATACCTAGTAAATATAAATACTGATCACTCCATCATACAGGATTAGTCAGTAGTTAAATGAGATAAAGTTGCTGGCTGTGTTTTGTCCAGCAAAACACATCTGTAAAGCACCATAATCTGATCTGCCATAAAAAAAATATTGGCCTCCTCCTGAAAGAGAAGAAATGTTTGTGGCTTGGGAGGACCCATTGTGATGTTCTGAGATCTGGGAAGTCATTTAGCAGTGAAACATCAGGGGAAAGAAATATTACTTCAGGACAATGAATGCAGAAGTAGGACATTCAAATGTATTTGGCAAACTAAGTAAGGAAAAACTGAGATTAAAAGAAAACAATTAGCCCTGTATTTTCTGGAATCCAATTTGATAAGATGAGCCCATCTTTGTCCAAAAGTTAGTTCCTAGGTAGGAGATAGAATCTACACTGGAAGCTCATTGAGTGACATGCTTTTTTGCATCTCCTTTTTTGTTCTGTGTTTTTCTTACGATTTTCTTGTAAATGTCTAAATGTGCTTTCACTGAAGTAAAGGGAAAATGTTTTTATGCCTTTTGAAGCTCCTATGATGTCAGAACTCCAAGTGCCTCTAAGAGCGCAGACACCAGTAATCTTCTAATTGGCTCTGCATTTCCTCTCATCTCCTGCCAAGCCTTCTCCACACAGCTGCGTGAGTCAGCTTCTAAAATGAAAATACAATACAGTCTCTCCTCTCCTTAAAGCCTCCTAATGGCTTTCCACACTGCTTTTAGGATAAAGCGTAATCTGTTATGTGGCCGCAAGCAGTTTTGTGTTGGAACTGGCTTATTTAGGCCCACAACAACCAGTTGTTAAATTTTGTGAGCTGATGGTTAAACACGATAGTCATTAAAATTAAATCATATAGTCATACAATTAAATAAATCACATAAAATGATGGATAATCGTCAAAATTAAATATTTCCAAATTATTTTATATTTTCCTCTTTGTTTTTAAGATTATTTGTACTTATTGTATTTGTGTGGTGGAAATTTTAATCATGTGCAATGGCCCGTCTCTCCCCAACTCTGCCCTAGCTGTTACCTTCTGTGGTTGCATTTGCACCAAGGGAATTGGTAGTAACATAAGTCAGGGTTTCTTTCAGAGGGCTGGTTGCTAAATATTTACCAGGACATCATGGGAAGACATGTCTTAAACCTGCATTTCATATGAGAAGGTCAAGTTGACTCATCCTTAAACACTTCTCTGCATCTTTTGTTTTTTTTTTTTTTTGCATTCTTTTTTCTTGGTCAATCCCCAGATAATGCATTTAATAATTTTAAACTGATAAAATCTGTCCATTTGATTAATTCATTTAATCTGGAATTATGTTCTTTGAACAATCTTTGCTCATCATAATTCAAGATTCAGCATAAAATTTACATTCCTTAAAAATTTTATGTTTCTGCCTCAAGACGCTGGGAGATGTTTGCTCCTGGAGTATTTCAGTGTAGAAAATTGTAGGCAGTGCTCTCTGTTCACAGTTTTTCTTATTGTTTGCAGTGTTATGTGTGTGTGTGTATGACACAAGTATTGGAAACAATATACATACATGTATGCATATATATAATATACACACACACACTTTGTAGTTTTTGAAATCAAACAGTAAATTACTTCAAGACAAGATTTATTTTTTAACATACCCAATAGCACTTGAGAAACTTTCCTTGAACTTAGTCAATGGATTTGAAAATTAAAATATGTTCTTTTTAGCACTGTCAGTAACAAGGATTTAACATTCATAATTTGTCAATTTGCTTGACAGGACATAGGCAGAAAAGCATCCAGTTTAGCTTTCCCATCTCAGTATTGACTTCAAATATTCTTTGAGAAGAAACTATGCTTTAAAATCTAGTCATGATTAGAAACATGCACCTTTAAGAACAGAATTTGAAAGACAAAGATTTTTGTGCACTTGTGAGATATTAAGTAGAGAATGACCTTTGGCTAACTTAAAACCAAGATTGCCTTTAAATATTCTTTCCAACCAAAATACAAGACAAAATTAAATTAAACAAAATCCATGATGCATATTAAATATATCTCACAGGCAATAGTAAGGAAATTTTAAATACTATAATATGGCCATGATCATTTTTTGGGGGTTATGACAATAATAACTAATCTGATCATGAGAGATTTCATGTAAGAACTGGAGAAAATCTGTAAGGGAGAAGCAGAACAGAAGGTCTAGGGGTTATGTGCACAAGTGCAGGTTTAAAAGATGGAAAGTGAAAGGGTTGTCTCTTGGTCTACCTAACAACTGCCTTTGTAAAGCATCAGGCAGGTGCTTGTTAATATTGTCAAATATTTGTGGTTCTCAGAAAGAGATAATTTTCTTGAATGTAGTCAGTGTTATCTCTACCTTCAAACAACAGATGAGCAGATCTAAGATTTATGAAACCTAAGATGTAATAATTTGGGAGAAAGGGACTCTTTAAAAAAATTATGGTTATAAGAACAAAATTTAGGTTATAGAATAACAATTCATTTAAAATAAAAAAGAACTAGCAATTATAATTTTTAAAAATTGAAATGCCTCTTAAATCTTATAAAATTAAAAAGGTATAGTTTTATAATTAACTACCTGACATACCTCTGTTAATACTTTTACCTATATTTCTGACTTTACAGTCTTTAGTGCTTCATAGAACAATAATTTTGTCATTTTTCTTTAGAGTGAAGATAAAGGCAACTCAGTTTTTGCCACAGTTTGTCAAATGTTGGCTTTATTATGATCAAGATGCATAAAACATGCGACTTCACACAGATGTCCACCCTGTTTGTGACACAGCTATAGATTTGTGCATTGCAAAGAAAGGGCTTCTGAAAAATTCTATTGTGCTTAACTCCTGTCAAAAAAGAAAAAGCAGTAAAACCCAGCTATATCTGGCACAGGGACCTTACTCAGAGTCAGCTCTGGCACCACAGTGCGGAGCTGGTAAGCTGAATATAGCATATGATCTGAAATGGTGGCAATCTGATGAATTAGGCAACTGATGGCAACCAGCTGGCTGCCTACAGAGATACGGGATGGGAGGAAGCCTTTCCAGAACATTCAGTTGTGGGGGAAAGCTGAGTGTTGAGTGGAAAGCTTGGAATAGTGGGCGGACTGTAATAATATACAGCAACTAGATTTGAATGCTAGTTGGAATGGATTTGCCATAGGTATGTCTGGCTGCCTCGCCAGCCAGCCTGAGAGAGTCTCATGGACCAGAGCGCTACCATTGTGGGAAAGTCCAGGAGAAGGTCTTAGCAGGGGCGACCTAAGGGAAACCCTGCTGGGAACAGAACACCCTTGGGATAGGCTGAGAAACTCCCACACCCCATAGGAACTAGAGTGAGGCAATACTGTGAGACATGCCCCTGAAGGATCTTGTTATCATTAGGATCCCAACCTACAGGGCCTGAATGCTGAGGAAACAATCAGGCAATCACCAAAGACAACTAAGGCAAGAGGCCTCTCCATAGCCTGGCAGTCAGCCAGTGTTAGTAGGGGACCATGCAGCCGTGCCATCTGCGGGGGTGGGTCACCGGCTGTGCCTGTAGAGCCTCTTCCAGACTCTGCAAGTCAACCAGGATGGTGACCTGTGCCTCAACAAGCTGGTCGTGGGGCTCCCGTGTTTGGGACTGCACTACATGGAGGGCGAGCTTAGAAAATCATAGGAGCTGGAGATAAGAACCGTGATGGACAGCTAGACTTTGAAGAATTTATCCACTATCTCCCATATCACAAGAAGAAACTGAGGCTGGCGTTTAAGAGTTTGGACAAAAAGAATGATGGCCACATCAATGCACAGGATATCATGCAGTCACTGCGGGACCTGGAAGTCCAGATAGCTGAACAGCAGGCTGAAAATGTTCTCAAGAGCTTGGACAAAAATGGCACAATGACCATGGACTGGAATGAGTGGAGAGACCACCACCTCCTGCATCCGGTGGAAAATAACCCTGACATCATCCTGTCCTGGAAGCATCCAATGGTCTTTGATGTGGGTGGTAATCTGACGGAGGTTGATGAGTTCACAGAGGAGGAGCGGCAGACCGGGATCTGGTAGAGACACCTATGGCAGGAAGCAGAGTGGGGGCTGTCTCCAGAAACTGCACAGGCTGCCTGGACAGACTGAAGGTGCTCACTCAGGTCCGTGCCTCCTGCAGCAATAGCATGTGCATCATCGGCAGATTCACCCAGATGATTTGAGAGGGAGGAGCCAAATCACTCCAGTGGGGTGATGGCATCAACATCTGCATAATTGCCCCTAAGTCTGCCATCAAACTCATGGCCTGTGATCAAACCAAGTGTTTTGCTGGTAGTGACCAGGAAACCCTAAGGATTCATGAAATGCTCGTGGCATGGTCTTTGGCAGGGGCCATTCCCCAGAGCAGAATCTACCCCTCTACTCCATGGAGGTCTTGAAGACCTGGATGGCCCTACAGAAAACAGGCTGGCTGGAGAGGGGGCAGCCACCTTCTACACAGGCTATATCCCCACCGAGCTAGGTATCATCCCCTATGCTGACATTGACCTAGCGGTCTGTGAGACAATCAAGAATGCCTGACTACAGCACTATGTTGTAAACAGTACGGACGCCAGAGTGTTTGTGATCCTCACCTATGGCACCATGTCCAGTACCTGTGGCCAGCTAGCCAGCTATCTCCTGGCCCTGGTTAGGACATGGATACAGGCACAAGCCTCCACTGGGGGTGCTCCAGAGGTAACCATAAGCAAGATAGATCATGGAAGCTGAGGGGGCCTTTGAGCTGTACTGGGGGCTGTCCCCCAACTTCATGAAGATCATCCCAGCTGCAAGCAGCAGTTATATGGTATACCAAAACTTGAAAGTAACCCTGGGTGTGCAATCATGGGGATGGGAGGGAGGGCAGCCCCACACCCAGGGGACTCACTGATCCTGGGCCGCAGCCCCCTGATGTGCAGCCATCTCATTCTGTGGTGTACCAACACTAAGCTGACTATGCCAAGCTTTTAAAACCCCAGGATGCACCCACATGGAGGGATGGGAGAGCTGGTAGGTCCACAGGGCTTGTCCTGCTGACCCTGGTGGGCCCTCAGAGTTGCAGAGAAGAACCATGGGCATTCCTCACGGTCCAGTGGTCAGCAGGATTCATGCTCTCACACCTGGGGGTAGGGCTTTTTCTGCAGAGCCTGCCAAATAGCAAGCTTGGAGGCCAACTTAGTTCTTCCATCTTGTCGTTGCACCCAGACATTGGCTGTAAGCCCCCAGCCCCTGGCCTGCTGAGCTTTTCTCCATGTCCCTGTGCTTCCTGCCTCTCTGCCGAGGTGATAAGGTAGGAGGAGGGCTACTAGCCCACTCCCCTGCCCAGCCTCTCCCCTCAGTCCATGGAGAAAGGTGGGGCTGGTCCAACTCCCCAACCTACAGGGTCCACTGACTCTGTTTTTGGGAAGAGCAAAGGGTCTAGCCCTGTGTTCTCCTTACCTGAGTCCTGCTGTTGGCCACCAAGCTCACCAGCAGCTGAGCACCTGGTGTATGTGTGCCTGCAAGGGGCACTGGCTGCCTGGCATTATGACAGTTGGCTTCATGGAAGGGGAGCCCTGGAAGCTAGAGGCCTCTTCTCTCTACTTTGGGACCTCCTGGTGCTCTGAGCTGGCCTGGAGTCTTGTCAAGACTAGCACCAGCTCAGAACCAAAATCACTGTCCTCACTCTATGGCATGAGGGCAGTGGAGGATCATGTTTTACAGTGATGGGCAGAGCATCTACATGCTTTGGTGAGAGAACAAAGGTAGTAAAAGCCTTAATTACATATTATTGGGAAAAGGGTTTTTAGAAGAATATGCAAGTTCTGTGGTTCCAAAGGGAAGACAAGAGGAGCAAGTGGTTTGGCTGATGGCATTAGAATCTGCTTCTAACGCCCCTGATGTGTGTCCAATCCCACTCATGACAAAGTGGTACTGGCCTCACATTCCACTCATGTGACATGTCACAGTGCTTGAAACCTACTTATGTTGTATTTATTTGAGCAGAGTTATATCCTAACTATTTTTATAGAATTGTTTTAGAGTTTTATTTTTTATAGATTTGTTTTCAAGTTCATTTTTTTATTCACATTTATGTTCATGGTTGATTGTACCTTCCCCTTCCACCATGTGGGGAGGAGGGTAAAGAAGGGCCTTGGAAGCAACCCTTCCTGATGCCCATGTCCTATGTTGTGTCCAAAAAAATTCCTCCCAAGACTGGAGATAGAAGAAAGGAAAGTCCTTTGGCAGGTCAGGGCAGGGCTTACCCCCAAGGAGCCTCAGGATCTCTGAGCAATGAAGTCAAGGAGAGTGGAAGGAACCTCAGCCTTGAAGACAGAAGTCCAGTTTCCTGGACTAGGGCTATTTCTTTATTTCAGCTTATTTGAATGACAAGGCAGTGCTTCTCACTGCGAATTTGTGGGGGACTGGAGGAAAGGGTAGGAGCTGGCTCCCCACACTGCCCTCACTCAATAATACTTGTCAACAAGAGACTTCACAGTTGCTCTTCATTCCAGCAGAATTGCCTGGTGAGGAAAACTTTAACAGGATGAAAAGATCAATGCAAAAATTGTTATGTAAAAATATAAGTAGTTATAACTGGAATTTGTCAAAAAGCAAATTAAGAATTGGAAGTTATCGCTTAAAACAGCCTTCTAATAAAGTTGTTTGAAAGCTGAAAAAAATTAGAAACAAAAACAAAGGCAACTAAGTTAGGAATAAGAAACATAGAGGTTGTTGACTATGCTCTTTGTCTCCTAGAAAAACCCACAGTGCCACCTGGTGTCCCAGTGACACATTGCAACATACTGTCCCAAGAGCAAAGACTTCTGTTTAAAACAAAGGAGGCAGTGAGAAGTAAAAGGGAGAACAAGGAGGTGAACAAGAAGAAAGAACACATAAGGAGGAACCAATAGAAAAATTCAGGCAAAATGAAAAACCAAAACACAGCAACTCCCCCAAGGGATCACAAGGCATTTATTGCAAAATACTCCATCTATAAGGAATTATGGACTTGACAGAAAGGGAATTTAAAATATGGATGATAAAGACAATAAAAGGAATGGACCAGAAAATGGAAAGACACAACCAAAAGTTGGACAAGACATATGTAAAATATAGAAAGGATATGGAGGAGTTTAAGGAAATGAAGGAGAGAATTAGGGAATATAAAGATGCAGTAGAAAGTACCCAGAGCTAGAGGATAAAGTTCTTGAGTTAACACAGGTAGGGAATATAAAGATGCAGTAGAAAGAATCTCAGAGCTAGAGGATAAAGTTCTTGAGTTAACACAGGTAGTTAAAAGAGTAGAGAAAAAGCAGACAGGTGCTTAGAAAACTATGAGACTCCATGAAGCATTTATATGTACAAATAATAGTGATTTCTGAAAGGGGAAAAGATTGTGCCAAAGGAATGGAAGCCTTAATGGAAACTATCATAAATTAAACTTCCAAAATTTTACTAAAGACCCTAACACACTCCTTTCAGATGGATATCAAACCCTGAGTTAAGTCATCTGAACTGAAACAGAGCTTCTCTAAGACACATTGTAATGAACATGCCCAAAGTCAAGATGAAAGAAAAAATGCTGCTAGCAGCCAAAAGGGAGTGTCAACTGACCTACAGAAGCAGAGCCATTAGGATGATAGCAGACTTTTTAACTGAAATACTCCAAGCCAGAAGAGCATGGTCAGCTACCTTCAATATTCATAACCAAAACAATTTTCAGTCCAGAATTCTGTATCCTGTCAAATTAAACTTCAAACTTCATAGAGAAATCAAATCTTTTGCAGATATATAAGCACTGAGGAAATTTGCCACAAGACCAGCGCTACAGGAAATACTTAGACCTATTCTCAACACTGACCATCACAATGGACCACCAGCAAAGTAAATGCCCAGAAGCTAAAAATCAAAACATAACTTCTACAATGGCACAAAGGATAAAACTACAAAATGGATTTACATAAAATAAGATGACTAAAACTCCACCACACTAGTCAGTTCTCTCAATAAATGTCAATGGATTGAATTTACCTCTGAAAAGACACAGGCTGGCAGATTAGATAAAAAAGCACAAGCCATCCATATGCGGTCTCCAGGAAACACACCTAGCCTTGAAAGACAAATCAAGACTCAGGGTTAAGGGATAGAAAACGGTATTTCAAGCAAATGGAAATCAGAAGAAAGGAGGGGTTGCAATCTTATTTCAGATACAAGCAAATTTAAAGCAAGTAAAGTTAAGAAAGAAAAAGATGGACACTTTACACTGGTGAAGGGAATAGCACAACAAGAAGACATTTTAATTTCAAAAATTTATGCACCCAACATAAATGCTCCCAAATTTATGAAACAGGCCTTGATGGGTCTGAGCAATATGAAATCCCATAACACCATAGTATTGGGGACTTTAACAGACCATATGACAGAACTGGACAGATAATGTAAATAGAAACTAAACAAAGATACAAAGGACTTAAATGTGACCCTAGAAGAAATGGGATTAATAGACATATAAAGAACATACCATCACAAAGCTAAGGAATATATATTTTTCTGATTAGGATATGATGCATACTCCAAAATTGATTACTTCCTAGGATATAAACCAAACCTTAGCAAAATATACACAAAAGAATAGAAATTATACCTTGTGTCTTCTCAGGCAACAAGACAATAAAGGCAACTCAACTCCAATGAATACATTCATCCCCACATAAAGTCTTAGAAATTAAATAACTTTATTATGAATGATAGTTGGGATCAGGAAGAGATAAAAGAGGAAATAGTTAAATTCCTCAAACATGAAAACAATGAAGACACAAATTACCAAACCAATGGGATACAGCAAAAGCAATCTTAAGAGGGAAATTCATTGCATTAGACACCTACAAGCAAAAACAGAAAGAGGACACATCAACAAACTCAGGAACCATTTTATGTAATTGGAAAAAGAAGAACAATCCAATCCTAAACCCAACAGATGAAAAGAAGTAACCAAAATTAAATCAGAGATTAATGAAATTGAAAACAAAAGAATCATTCAGAAAATTAATGAAACAAGGAGTTGGTTTTTTTGAAAAAATAAATAAAATAGATAAACCTTTGGCCAGAGTGCCAGAAATAGAAAAGTAAAATCTCTAGTAACCTCAATCAGAAATGATAAAGGGGAAATAACAACTGATGCCACAGAGATACAAGAGATCATCTCTGAAACTCTATGCCCAGAAATTTGACAATGTGAAGGAAATGCATCAATA